>JAFMSR010000003.1:43756507-43826507 GCA_022818135.1 Saxidomus purpurata | reverse complement strand
CATAAATGCTGCACGCGGTAGATTAAAACTGAAAATAGTGTTTCCTTTTTATATGATCTATGGGGAAGAATTTGATCCTGGTAAAAACAGTAATGTAGTATCCAGTTAGAGACATGCTGAAAAGGGGCAACTGCTTATACATGTTGTGATAGTCTAGGATTCAAGCTGACCACTTCAACTAGTTCGACTGCAGGTGAACAAATAAATTAGAAATGATTGCGCAATACATCATGTGTGAATGATGAGTGTGAGTGAGAAGGTTTCAGGTCCAGGATAATTATATCTTAGCACTCAAACTACCCTAATAAATCATGCGAAATAGCCGCTTATTAGAGTTGGGCAGCGATCGAAGCAATACGGTGTTTATTTTTTTCTGCACAACAGCGCCAATTTTCGTAACGTTAGACACTAACTTTCCCTACTTACTCCTACAAACTTATGCCTTAGCCTGGCATGAGTGCTCAGGTCTTTTATGTCTTCAAATTAACAGCATTTTCAGAATGTCTCTTTCCTTTGACTTTACAAGATGTTGAGATGGACTTGAATGGGGTATTTTTGATAGAGATATTTTTCTAAGAGAAAAAGGAATTCAAGAAAAAAAGGATCTCGAAATGTTCAGACTTTTTTTACTGGGTGTGTGACTTTTTGCACTGGGAGAGCCAGCTTAACTAAACAGGAACGAATGTAATAGCGCTTTGCACACTAAATCTACTTTTTCTAAATATGGAAACTGCTACTTGAACAAGACATGTGTTCTTAGTCAGACTTTGAACTAAACATATATCATTTCAATTCAGATTAAAGGGACATACCCTATAACTGATGTTAACTAAATAACCTCAAAACATAAATAATATAATCTTTGAAAGTAATATAATTTATCCTAAAAGTTTAAGCTATACATTCCAAGCCATTATCGATAAAATCAGCGGTTTATTTTTTTATATACTGCAGTACCGTAAACCATTCAATAATGTATGTAGAGTTGTTGTTGTACAATAAATGGGTGGATGCGATTTATTACAGACAGCCTCTATATTGATTAATTGTTGTAAAATGAGGCATTTTTCGCCGTAGGTTCTTCTTTGAAATTGTATTTATTTATCATTCTGCGTTCATTGAACACAAAATCTATGTTTCGAGAATATAATCTGCTAGATATGGGGAGTACCTCTTTAACATCTGAACACGTTTCAAGTTAACATTGAATGAAATGTTGTTGCAGTAACAATTTATTGGCATAAATGTAACTACCATCGTCTTGGTACTAGTTACTGAAACAAATATCATTTAAATATACCAACCAAGATACATGTATGTAGCTTTATTTAACGATAATTCATGTATTCATGAAATGACGGTCGGAATACACGAGCAAACGTCAGTCAAACGGCTAGCCAACCCTTCTTACAAGCAAAATGCAATTAAACCACCACCATATTGTATATAACATAAGTTCTTTAAACATTGTAGAAAATCCATAACAACTTGTCTTGAGTAATGCAAAGGTAACTAATGCAACTATTGAAATAATTATCTAAACATCTGAACAGAACACCTGCATCTAAGATCCATGCCTTCGAAATGAAATTAAAAATGTACTTATATTTAATACATCTCATCGGTACAAACATATAAGCATTTTGTGAAGTATTGTATAATAATTTCGTAAGATTCTATGAACAGGTGTCAAATAAAATGCCTTTTTCAAAGATGAAGTAAAACGCAAACACTATTATAGTTTGTGTCATTTATAAAAGTCCCGGCTCCTATTCTATTCATAATTACAGAAGTATTCTGCATTAATTTTTGACAAAGATTAGTTTTGTTCTTGACCGTCTGAAACTCATTTTATTTCGACTTTTGACCGCTATGTTAACCAATACAAAAAAACTATAGGGACCTAACGGTCAAAGAACCATTTTCACCTCTTACCATTCTAGCTGTAATTTGTTTTGCCAATGCTAATCTTGCATATCATAATCAGCCTACACATCCATGCAGTCTTATCATCACCGCCAACATCCGCTATTAAGTAAGTCAAATTTTAAAACTATTGATACTGTTCAAATTAAAGGACAGACAAGTCCAATTTAGGAACTTTTCAGGGTAATCACGATAAGAGTTAAACATAAACAATTACAAGAGCCCGGCATACAAATGTTCTCTAAGTTCATTAATAGATTCAGTTTTTGACAAAATACTGAAGGTTGATTTAGAATGGCTATAGAGCTTCAATATGTCCGAAATTTCCGTTTAAAAAGATAGCGATCTTTCAGGTAGCGATGCCCTATCTTTGCCCGAGTAGCTTCCGCTGCTTTCGAGACATATCCTTCATTACCTTACTCGACATCCTTTGCTGAAGTGAAGTGTACATGTATTCTTGTTTTATCTTACGGACTCATTATTTGAAACAAAGTGTAACGAATATTATCATAACCATACTTTCCACCAACCTCTAAATAGAAAAGTGATGTGTTCCATGTACAAAGATGTTTGTAAGCTAGCGTAGATCGTCAACTAAAAGCTATATCTAATTCTTTTCACTGGTGATTTCTAATTTTCGAAGGTAAGATTTGAGAAATTACGGGGGCAAACTGGCATTCTCAATTACATTTAGATTTTCTCCTTTCTTCTATTTTGTAATTTTCTTCCCACTAATGTCTTACCAAATAAAGTCTCCTTGTCCCCCCCCCCCCGATCACATACAAATGTAGACGGTCGAATCCTATTAGGAGAAGAAAATGTGCAACTTTTCAGACAGGGTGACCCCTGTGCTTGGACCAATGTAAACCCTACTTTCAGTTTAACCGCCCACCTCTTTTTACAACACAACATCTAGCACATAAAGTAGCCTGTCGTATTTTGCAGTGTCAATAAGACGTGTAGGTGTCTGAATGATATGAAAACTTGAAAGAGGCATTAGAGGCATTAAACACTTTAACAAATATTCCGAATTCTCTTCAGCATCTCCGTTGTTTGATACATATTTTCGTATAGACTTGATACTAGTGTCATAAAGATTGCCGTTTTCCCCTATGTTTCTTGCTCTACTGCCAGTCTATTTCCTATGCCTTTATTTTCTATATGCTAATTTCAATACTGATTCTAAAACTGCAAATATTTATATTGATAGGAATACAGTAATAGCTTTTCAAGACACTGCTATGTTCTATTCTATACTTGCACATTTATGCACCATATAATAGTGCTTTTAATTCCTAATAGAAAGTGCATACCTGATGGTTATACCATTGCTCTTTTACAAAATCATAACACAAGTGTCGGCCAATTAAATTGCCGTAACATTCAATTTGTTTCATAATGCTAACAACTGTTTCTTAGAGTTGATTTAAGACATTTTGTTGCTTCTAACGATACTTAAAGTGTGCTTATTTCTGTACGGTCCATTTGAATAGGACGTATAAATGTCGCTTTAATATACGTTTCAGAACGATTTGTTCATTTCTTTCCCAAAATCTCTATTTTGGTAACTGGAGCCTTTCAAAAGTTATTATCACTTCATTTCGTGAACGCAGTATCCCGGTTTTTTATGCAAATTCATTTTATTTTGATTTTGATGAACGTTTTAAGTGAATCCACTCACTCCTTGTGGAATTAGACCTGATGCCGTTCAAAGAAGTGTGTTCGTGTCGCAAGCTAGATTCCAACCCGCATGACCCTCGAGTTGAGTTATTGAGTCTTTAGCTGCCTAAACCTTTACTTAATGTTTCACGATAAGCGGTACGTACGGCTATATAAGGACAATACGTCAGGTATATCGAACAATTTTGCCTAAAGGTTTGGTTTTCAGATTTGTTTGATTGAGAATTTTAAGTTCCCTATTTGCATGTATCTTTCATATTTTATAAGTATTAATTATCAACTTAAACATAATATACCGAGATTGAATGCGCGAAGTTTGAACTGTATTTCGTATGATTATGTAAACATTATATATAACAGAATTAAATATTGCAATATGAAGCATTTTTATAAAGATTGCTACATACAGTCTTAATGTCATATTACCTAGCTCAGTTGTGGAGAAAGGTTCGAAAATAAGTCTTGTAGAGGAACTGTCATGTCAGAAAACAAATTTCGTACTTTAATGTTACCTAATTCAATTTTACCATATGCTATTGTGCCGATTACATACTTGTGGCAGGAGTAACGGACCATTAAGAGGTAGAAACCTAACAATGTAAAAAAAAAGAGCAGCGCCGTACAGACGAGGATAGTATTACATCCGTCCGTCACTACCATCAGAAAATCTTCTCAGAATCCAAAAACAAAAACACTACAGGTATAAGATACAACAATCCTAATACATGAAATACCCATTGTAACAATTAGTCATAGACATATTAAGAAAACTGTAAAAAAAAAAGAGACATAGCGAATCAACGGGAGAGGGTAGTTTGTTTTTAAATCAAATGTCTGCATGTTTGAAATGAGAAGAGAAAACTTCATTATATATTCCCCACAGGATGAGCTGTCAGTAAACTTTCCTTGTAGCAATTGTCTCGAGACCTATACGTCTATGAAGTTTCTTAATTAAGCCGAATTGCAGGAAAAATTAAAAACAGAGACGAAAAGAAAACTGTTTATCATCTTGACAACTAATTAAGTATTATTACGAACAAAAATAATCCAATCAAAATAAATTGAAGAGGCATTGTTCTACCAGTGAATGACAGGCCGTGTTAGTGTTCTGGGGTGACATTATTGCCATTGTGAGGACGTTATTGGATACAATAAACATGTGTTCGAGTTTATACATCAAAAAAAGGAAAACTTAAAAGGATGGTTTAAATTGTGTTGGAAATTGTGTTTGTTTTATACTTGAATAATGTTAACATTGTTATCAAATAAAATTAAATAAATATTCCTCAAACGTTTTTCGTTGAATAGACAAGCTCAACATTTGCTCAAAGAGTAATTAAATCACTCGTAATAGAAGAGCTAATTTATCCAACAGCTCCTAAACCTTTATCACCGAGAACCTATATTTGTATTTCTCAGAATAGGTACTAATGATATATCAAAGGCTTAATCTCTCAGTACAACCACTCCTTATTTGGGATACTAATTAAATACTGCAAAATTGACATGAAAAAAATATAGCTGTAACAGCTGGCCAGGGAACACAACTATCAAGTGGACAATCTATCATTTTAATGCTGCTCGCTCCCAAATGTTGATAAAAAAAACTAAAGTTCTTCAAACAGTATGAAAATAATATATTTAGTCGAATACGCTAACAAATTATACAGAGTTACAAACGCTTTTGAAATTGTTATAGTGAGGCGGTGCCGTAAAACATAGCTTACGAACATTTGCAAAATATTTTCCCCACAGTGCTACCTAAACTTTCCTTGTTGTGTTGTTGATTATAGCGATAATAATAGAATTAATAAAAATTAATAATACATAAGAAAATCTTTATTTAAACTGAAGCTATATTAAGCATTATGTACGAAAAAGCAACATAATTCTTATCTACCATTGAGGCATTGTTTTAACAATGAATGACAGGCCACTGAGAAAAACTCTGGGGTGACATTGACGCATGCACGACACATAAACATGTGTTCACGTTTATACATCAAAATCACGTAAACACTTAAAAATTGAGCAGAACTTCATTATTATATTATAAAATCAATCATTTACTTGAGTAGTATGTATATATTTTTTTATTCAAATAAAATTAAATAAATACTCATCAACTGTACGATGGGATATACATCGCATAACATTTGCCAAAAGTAAGTAAATATCGTAATGAAGAGCTAAGTTTGAATTGCTTAAGCGTTTTTCCGCTTATATTTTATTATGCAGTGGTAATGAATTCCATACAGCCATTCCTAAGTACAACCAAATCTTTTCTTAGGATATTGAGTTTGTAGTTTCCTACAGGTTAAATAGCTTTGGAAAATGTGATCATGAATGGATATCTTTTTTTTTCATTTGAAAAAGTATAAGTTTGCAGTAATATTCAGGAACTAGCCTATTAATGGCCTTGTAAACTTGACTTGCAATGTGATATGTCAATCTCACTCCCGGATTTTGGCAAACAAGACTAAAGTTGTTTAAACAGTATGGAAATAAGGTGTTTTATATGGTACATATAGTATTAGTCGATACGGCTACTTATTCTAAAGGTTTGCAAGCTTTTGATATTTGCTTGACAGGTTGCAAGTTGACCATAAAACGTAACAGTAGTCAAAAATTGGCATACATATATTCGTTGTAAAATAACTTCTAGTTGCTTGTATATAGCGATCACTTTTACATTTTATATTTTAGTATTTCATTTTGGAGAACATTGTTTTTCTCCAGTAACTGTGAATGAGCAGGTCTAAAGAATATATTTAAAATCAAATGAAAACGAATGTTAACTGTCAACTTTGTAGAGACAAACGTCGATAAAAATAAAAAAAATAAATATCAATAAAATCATGTACAATTCGTGACTTCACGCAAACAATGAACTCTCTGTCTTGATGATATAAACTTGTATGTCTTTCAGATTAAATTAAAGACTGTAAGCATGCTGCAGTGCTTAAAGCATCGATAATTTTATCCCGGAATCGCCGGGAAGCCATCCTGGTTAACCATCAGTGTAAATATTTAGACATGCAATCTTTCTTGATGCAACGATAAGTCTGTTTTTGTTCTTTAGATGAATACATAACAGCTTGTGCATGCTGCATAAATCATTTTTGCTGAGACAAAAGTACAAAGGCGAAATGTTTTATTTATGTTTTTCATATTTGCATCTCTACGGCGTTCGTGTTCAGGTCTCCGGAGATGTTTCTCTTATATGCATTTGTATCTTCCAGCGCCGACAATTTAATTAGACAGACGTGTTTCAGATATAAAGCTGCACGTGCTGTGGGTTTTCTTTTGCACGTTAAGACCCAGAAATGCTACCATTGTATATTGGAGTTTCAATATCATATACAACTATAGTTGAATTCTGTTAAAGCACATAATTAGCTTAAGCCATTTACAGTATTTTTTTTACCTTTGAGAGACCTTTTGGGAAACAATAATAGGTGTCTGAGTAAACTGGTTTACAAATATTATTTTCATTCACATGTGACTGTTGAAAGAAAAGACAAAAAAAATTCAACTTTAAACTTTTTATTTATTATATGAAATATGATAGTATGGTTTTATGTATTGTACATAAACAGATACGGTTCAAGCATCTGTATCTTCAAGCACGTGTTTCTTATAAAATGAAATGACAGTAATTTAGAGTAACTTCAACGTATAATGACAAACTAAAAAACAAACAAAGCGACAGACATAAAAGACGCATGGAAATGTGGTAAGAATTATAAATATAGTAAATCGAAAGTATCTGAAGTCGTAGCTCGTAACATATTTTTCAAAACTTACTTGAATTGGGCTAAATATACTATAATTATGTTCTACCAGCAATAAATACACATTCCCTCCATTTTCCTTTGCAACATTTGTTTGGTCATCTATTAAAAATTTAAAGCTTACTTAACTACAAAGAGTTTAAACCATATTTATACAAATTTATGCTAGTTTAATAAATAGTATGTGTATACAAAATCAAGCGTGTTAAAATGCATGAATAGATATAAGAATACAGTCAGCCTGTAATCGTATTACAAGGTACTTGAAATTTCAATACAAATACTTTTAATTAAATACTTGTTCTCCGTCCTTTAGATGTTAAAACATACAGATTTGCTGAAGCGTTTATAAAACGAGTTTTCTAAACGTTTTGTGTTTTAGGATTATTAAACGATGATACAGTATAAACCTATATTTCGGCATCACGTCGATGGTATTCAAAAATAAGTCATTGCTAAGTATAGGTATTTTGAGTTTAAATTTAGTTTCCTAAGTCAAGTGATTGATCAATCAAACTGACCACTTAAACTAGTTCATCTGTAAACAAACAAACGAATTAGAAATGATTATGCAATACATCATGTGTGAATGATAAGTGTGGATGAGAAGTTTCCAAATTCCAGATAATTACATCTCAGGCATTGGCCCGAACTGCTGTAATAAATCATGCGAAATAGCTGCTTATTAGAGTTGGGCAGTAATGATAAACACGTGACCTTATGTTTGTTTTGATGGCTCAACAGCATTTGTTGTTACAGAATCGGCGAATATCATGACATCTCAGCAAGATACTAGTTTCATATTTCCCTAATTTGGATGTGACTTTACGAATCAGAAAACCGCTCATTTGTAACAGAAATAGACATATTTGTTATATATTGGTATTTTGCACAATAAATCCACAATTTCTGAAAGACGAAGCTGGTAATTGAGCAAAAGTTTTATTCTTTGCCAAAATTTATAACAAGTTTAATATTACGTTTATTCACTGCAATTTATCAGTTGTCATGCTAGAAGTTAATTTAGTGTCTGAGCCAAGCATAACACACAAATTAGTGAAAACCTCATATTAAACGATACGTGAATTAAATTTGTATTAATTCTATGTTGTACCATAGATGATTACTGATATTTCTTGTATGCATTTCATTGCTCTGATTACAAGACAGGAAAGTAACATGTCAACCTTCCTTACACAAAAATGACAGTAGCACTTGTGGAAGTGGTCCGTGAAACCTTTGATGTTTAACACAAAGTAAATAAGTATAGATGTTGAATTATTTACATGCTTTCGAATATATGAACAGACTTGCACCTGTACCTTTAACCAATGCCTTTTAAATGGAATCTTAAATATGTTTTCAATTAAATACGTATTCTATGTGCAAAATAGCAGATTTATTTTTGAAGAATCGCATTCTGATTTCATCTTGTCTATTCACCTGCCTTTCTGTAATATCAAACTTTGTGTCATTAGGTACACCGTTCAATTCAGTATACATGTAGTAATACCATATTCTGATAGCGTCTCATTGATAAATCAACATCAACTACAGTTATATTAGGAATGAAACTATGATAAAGAGTGGAATTTCATGACCGTCCGCTGTTGCCCGTCGAACTAAAAATACTCCACGATGATATAAAAATGACATTAAAACATTAATACGATAAATATGTTTAAATGGTAAAAGATATGGTGTTGTTTGTCAGTTTCGATAGAAATTATCAAATTGGTCGGTGGCAGACTTCTTTGGTCGATAAAAGATGTAAGTTATGTCGACGTAAGTCATGTTTTATTTGACTCTGAACCGCTGTCAATTACAATAGTAAATTATTTTGGACGTTACAGTTACTGTCGTAAGATCCTGTAAATACTAATTGAATTTAAAAAAGGCTTACAATCAAATACTGTGATTCCATTATGAAGAAATACAGCTTTAGACAAAACACTGCATCGTGTTTTTTATATAATAAATAGGTTATGAAATTTATTAAAACAACAAATACAGAAATATGCTACTCGCAGATTTCACTTCCATGACATATGTGTCTGAAAGATATTAACTGGAAACTCTCGTAATGATGGCATTGGAACAACGGCCAAATTCTTACTAAAATGAAACATAAATATTTGGTTTGGATCAGAAATACGATGATAAAATACCACGTAATCTAAGTTTATAACAATTGATACTGTTTATCTAAAACCTGTAAATCAACACAATCACTTTTTAGAATAAATTGGAGTGAGATATTGGTCATTAACTATGAAGCTTAACTTATGTTTTCGCCCAGATTCACAGCATTGATGATATTCAAGTGTTGATGCAAGTGTTCGTTGTTATGTAAATAAAATAAGATCTACTTTGAAGATTGGGACTAAACAAAAATACAGTAATCATATCCTGGAAAGATTTGACAGCAAAGGCATGCAGCATGCAAAAACTGCTGCTGCTGATGTAAGAATGAGTTACTGAACGTAGATGATAAAATAGAAAGAAAATATCCATTAACTTTCACCGTTTATATAGAACAAGAGGGCAATGATGGCCCTATATCGCTCACCTGACTATCATTTGCTATAATAAAAGGGGTCATGATTCTAACATAATTCGTAGAGGTCCACTAAACAATGCTAAGTAACATTTCAAATATCTATTATCTTCCTGTCAGCCTTGTGTTTTTTTTAAGTTTTCCCTAATAAGCCCATGTGCTTCCCCGCCGCCCCCCCCCACCACCCGTGAAGGGTTAATTTTGACCAGGGGGTCATGATTTGAACAATGTTGGTAAAGGTCCACTAGAAAAGGCTACATGCTAAATATCTAAGCTCTAGGCCTTGTGGTTTCAGAGAAGAAAATTTTTTAAGTTTTTCCTAAAACCAAGTGGCCCCCCCAGGCTGGGTCAGTTTTGACCAGGGCTCATAATTTGAACAAACTTTGTAGAGGTTCACTAGACAATGCTACATGCCAAATATCTAAGCTCTAGGCCTTGTGGTTTCAGAGAAAAAGATTTTTAAAGTTTTTCCTATATAAGCCTATGTAAAACCAAGTGACCCCCGGGCAGGGTCAATTTTGACCAAGGGCTCATAATTTGAACAATCTTGGTAGAGGTTCACTAGACAATGCCACACGCTAAATATCTAAGCTCTAGGCCTTGTGGTTTCAGAGAAGACGATTTTTAAAGTATTTCCTATATAAGCCTATGCAAAACCAAGTGACCCCACGGGCAGGGTCAATTTTGACCCGGGGGTCATAATTTGAACAATCTTGGTTAAGGTCCACTAGACAATGCTACATGCAATGATTTTTAAAGTTTTCCCTATTTTTTGCCATAGCAACCAGAGTTCTGCATGGAATGGAATTCTTTGAACAACTTTGATAGAGCTTCGTGCAAGGAACATCCCTGCAAAGTTTCATCAACATTAGCCCAGTGGTTTCAGAGGAGATGTCGTTTGAAGGAAATGGTGGACGGACGGACGGACGGACGACGGACCCCGGACGGAAAGCGATGCTAATAGCTCACTCTGGCACTTTGTGCCAGGCGAGCTAAAAACAGAAAATTCCATGTAATGAAATGAATATTCTCTAATTATGTCTAGGTCTGTAAGTGTTATGTACACTTTTGATATGAGAACTATAAATTTAAGTTGATCTAGAATTGCCACAATGCTTCTATGTGCTCAATTTTTCCGACAAGAACTCCTGTAGCGAGGCCCTACATTTGTCTAAGTAGCCAATAGAAGCTCTTACCACTGAACGTTATTCGCCACATCATTAGCAGAGCTGTGTTTTCGATCAACATTTAAAACATCCACACTACCTTTAGATACAATAGTAGTTATGTTCACCTACGTATATTATTTTAGCGCCTGTTGCCATATTAATATCGTTTCTTTTGAAGGAGAAAGATTTCTGCACACAGTTCCAATGAGTGTTGCAAAATCGACGAATTATGTTTTACTTTGCATTGGAAATAAGAGAGATAAGCAGTTTGAAGCCCTTATGCACCCCCATAAACCTTAAATATCTTTAAAAGTAATGTGCCGTTTTTTTATAATTTGCACAACTTTCTCAATCAAAAATATCAAGTTAAAATTTCTCCTCTATATTAAATTGCCCTGTACTATGCATATGCATCAACCATTCAATAACTAGAGCTATCACTAAATGTGATTAATACCCCCAAAAGGATTGCTTTATAAACTGAAGAAGTTCGTAGTAACATAATACCTTGCAAACAAACTAAAAAGAGATATTGTTCTTAGCAGTTCCTCTCATTGTGCTTGACCATTGTATGAAGTTGTACTGAATTCCAACTTGTAGTTTTCGAAAAATGCTCCAGACAGGGAAAAGTAACAAAGGGCAATAACCCTGTAATTAGTCAAGATGGAGTTATGGTTCCTGTGCACTGCACTTCCTCTCAATGTGCTTGACCATTGTATGAAGTTGTATTGAATTCCAACCAGAAGTTTTCAAGTTATGCTCCGGACAAGGAAAAGAAACAAAGGGTAATAACTCTGTAATGAGTCAAGATGGAGTTATGGTTCCTGTGCACTGCACTTCCTCTAAATGTACTTGACCATTGTATGAGGTTGTACTGAATTCCAACTAGTAGTTTTCAAGTTATGCTTCGGACAAGGAAAAGTAACAAAGGGCAATAACCCAGTAAAAACTCAAGATAGAGTTATAGTTCTTGTACACTGCACTTCCTCTGAGTGTGCTTGATCATTGTATGAAGTTGTATTGAACTCCGACTTGTAGTTTTCAAGTTATGCTCCGGACAAGGAAAAGTAACAAAAGGCAATAACTCTGTAATTAGTCAAGATGGAGTTATAGTTCTTGTGCACTGCACTTCCTCTCAATGTGCTTGACCATTGTATGAAGTTGTATTGAATTCCAACCAGTAGTTTTCAAGTTATGCTTCGGACAAGGAAAACTAACAAAGGGCAATAACTCAGTAAATACTCAAGATAGAGTTATAGTTCTTGTGCACTGCACTTCCTCTGAGTGTGCTTGATCATTGTATGAAGTTGTATTGAATTCCAACTTGTAGTTTTCAAGTTATGCTCCGGACAAGGAAAAGTAACAAAGGGCAATAACTCTGTAATTAGTCAAGATGGAGTTATTGTTCTTGTGCACTGCACTTCCTCTCAATGTGCTTGACCATTGTATGAAGTTGTATTGAATTCCAACTAGTAGTTTTCAAGTTATGCTCCGGACAAGGAAAAGTAACAAAGGGCAATAACTCTGTAATTAGTCAAGATGGAGTTATAGTTCTTGTGCACTGCACTTCCTCTCAATGTACTTGACCATTGTATGAAGTTGTATTGAATTCCAACTAGTAGTTTTCAAGTTATGCTCCGGACAAGGAAAAGTAACAAAGGGCAATAACTCTGTAATTAGTCAAGATGGAGTTATAGTTCTTGTGCACTGCACTTCCTCTCAATGTGCTTGACCATTGTATGAAGTTGTATTGAATTCCAACTAGTAGTTTTCAAGTTATGCTCCGGACAAGGAAAATGCAACAGACCGACCGACCGACCGACCGACCGACCAACCACCGGGTGACTCCTATATACCCCCCTAAACTTCGTTTTGGGGGTATAAAGATAAATACGCATAGGTAAGTGCAGTGACTAGAACAACAAATTTCAGGAAATAGTTCCCGTATAACAGTACATTCTATAGCACATCAGAGTCCATTTGATAGGAGGCCAAGACATCGATATTACTTATACATGGTATTCCTTACGTTTTACCATTTGATTTTTACCATTTACAATTTTGACTTACACTAATTCAATAGAGCTTAACAAACGTCTCTGACTGGTATAGTTGTAAAACCAATTATATATCCGCTGTGTTAATCAGTTGCCTATATGATAATGTGGTCTTCAAGTGTTATAAGATAAAGTACAACATGTATAAAAATGGTCAGTTATTGTCATTATATAAATGATTCAAGTAATAAAAATAAAAGACAAATATGATACTGTATTGCTAAGATAAGCGATCTCCCAGTTGAAATCAAAGGATGTGCCTCCAGTATGTGTCTCTAGCAGTTAAATTAAGAATAGGTCAAGGGTTACAATGCATATCCAAGCAGTTTGTTTTACTGTACAAGCACAATATGTATGTAAATAATGGACTCCCTTGAAATTCATAAATTCATACACTACAACAAATGGCAACCAATTTAATAAGTGGATTTTTTAAAATGTATATACGGAGTTGGTAAATGTGATTCAGTGCTCTATGCAAAATTTTAATAAAAATGCTTTTAATTATTGTTTTTAGAGATATCTAAGGTTTGTGTGGTTCATATGGAGCTCTGTCTGTACAGCATATTAAACATTCGCAGGAAGACCAATACTGGGAGACTTACTACATAAAAGACTTCTTTACATTAAATCCGGAATATTCCGTCAAGAAAGAAAACTTAAAATATGAAACAGCTATGGCTTTATATTTCATAAGTTGATGGAAAATATCGTGTCTTGAGAACATCAGTACGTTTTCAAGGTTATAAACCCTCAAAATGGTGTTTCCAAACCAACTCGACCCAAAAATCACTGTGTCTTACGCAATGCTAAAAGAACAATGCTTCCAGTGCCTGATACATAATTACTGATTCAGTACTGATTCTCCTGAAAGAAACTGCAAATATTTATATTGATCGGTATCCATTAATAGCCTTTCAAGACACTGCATTATTCCCTTCTAATTGCACATTAATACACCTCGTAATAGCGCTTTTAATTATTAATAGCAGTTGCATACTTGATGGTTGTATCATTGCTCTTTTACAAAATCTTTACAGAGTAGAAATCAAATTTGAGAAGTGTCTGCCAATTAAAATGCAGTAACATTAAATTTGCTTTATAATGCTAACACCTGTTTCGTTAAGTCATTGAAGACAATTAATTGTTTCTAAAGATACTGAAATTGTATTTCTTTCTGTTTGGTCCACTTGAATAAGAGGTCTCAATGTTGGTTATAAATGGACGGTTCCAGTGTTTACAATTATATTAAAATTAACTCGCTGGATTATCCAATGACCACACTGGGACATCACGTGTCCAATGGTTGGCCTAATTTGCACAAAAGAACACGTGGGTTTGTTTGTGATACTGTTTGTGAGCAGTTGACCTAGCCATGAAAAGAAAATAATCCCTTAACAATAGGCTTAGGTAGGCTATACAATTTGTCGTAAAAAACTGGAACGGTCCATTATGTTCCTTTAAGATGTGTGCATTCCCGAATGCACCTTTCGTGTGAAACTAGACCCGATGTCCTTTACGGTGCCTGAAGCTGGATTTAAACCCATATGACTTTCGGTTTTAGATACCTTATCTTTAACAGCTATACCAACGTTCCAGCTACGTTTGATTAAATATTTATGAAATAATAGTCATTTATCGATTTAGTGGACATTTGAACAATTGAAATATCGAACAATTTTGTCTTAACCATATTTAAATTTCAAGCTCTCTTCTTGCATACACCAATGTTACTATAATAAGTATCAATTATCAACTGAATAATAATATTCCGGAAATGCAAGCACTTTCAAATTCACGAAGCTTGAACTGTCTGTTGTGTGATTATCAGATCATCTTTTTTCGTACAACATCTAAAATTGATGTATTATTAAACGGAGACAGTTCTATTTCGCTAGTACTTTAGTTAATATCATTAATTTTAACTCGAATGCGGAGGACTTTCAGGTTTATTAATGTCGCCCCCAGAAAAGTCCGGTACTACTGTGCCCTTGGTGGGGTTCAAATTTGCTAGACCCTGACTTATACCATTTTAAATGCACGCTACTGCTAACTTAAAATGTGTAGGTAATAAATCATTGAAGGAAAATATAAAATACTTTTACAAAAAGTGTAACCTACAGACAATGAAGGCCACTAAAATCCAATATACCATCCGTCTACCGAGACTATCAGAAATTCCTCTCAGAATCAAAAACTAAAGGGGGCAACCCTAAACACAAGTATTAAATCAACAGTCGCTAGATTTAGAAAAACAGTAAATAAGAACATAACGCATGATAAATCAACGTGAGAGGATAGTTTTCTTAAATTAAATGTCTGCAAGTTAGAGATGTGTAGAGAAAACTGCATTACATATTCCCAACGGACTGAGTTGTCAGGAAAACTTTTCTTCGACCAACTGCCAAGAAATACATGCGTCTACAAAGTTTCTTAATTAAGCCTTCTTGCTATAAGATTACATTAGCGACTAAAAACGGATGCCCCCGCTTTGAAATAGAAATGAGCGGTTTCAATAATATTTTTTCAATGACACATATTTATTCAGAAAATTAGTGGATACCTAAAACTAAAAGAAATTGTATTTTTAGCATACACACTCTCTTAATTATGGTTGTAAAGATGCATACAGTTTCAGTCTTTTATCTCTTCTATGCGCCTATAATTTATGTAAATACGTATGTACATGCAACCAATTGAAATACCATTTTTCAACCATGCATGTAAGAGGATAATTCTTAATCAAAACATATTTTTTTCTAACAAGTACCCAAGTTCTATACTAGACATATTCTTTACTAGACACAAACACCTTATTTGGAGTATCAATTATCTGCTATTATTTGCTATGACCCATGACCTATGAGTGTGGTGTTGCATGTGACACATTGTCTTACCAGTGACAAGAACACACATCATAAATATATATATATATATACACACTATATATATATATACTGTATATGCCATGGCGCTGGCATATAAAGGAAACACACTATTACCCTGACAACTAGCTGAACATTATATCAAACCGTGATACTACGTATCACCAATGCTTTCATGTAAATATTTTGAAATGGGAGATGCAAATTAACTGTACAGACTTTATAACAGAGACAGAATATTTTTTATTCTAGGTTCGTGTAAAGCAAATATTTGACTATTGTGTTTGTGCATTTTCGGTGTATCATTTATGACTTAAAGAGAAACAAAAACATATGCATGAAAAAGCTTTCAATAATCTTTACGCTCTTTCCGTTTTTTTTTCATCAGGATTTATTAGATTGTTTACAGTATACGATCCCTGTTTTCATTCAGCGTTAATTAAAACAAAGTTAACGCAGCAATATTATAATATGTTCTACGCTGTCTTCCATAAAAGTGATTCTTAGAATATACATTCTAGCATAAAATGTGCTGTTTTTGCCCATTTTGCCGGTGTTTTAACAGGAGAAAAAACGTGTGTTAACGGGGAGATTCACGCGCCGTTATAACCCGTTTTCATTTATGCGCAGTACAGGGCCGTTGTAAACAATGGACCTGTCTCCCAAGTCTTACATCATGTACGGCGTCAACAGTGCCGGGCTTAAAAACCGCTGGTGACGTCATAAATCTGACGTAAACAACACGGACGTTGTCCCGCGCATTATTGAACGTCGTACCAGTAAGAGCGTTTCATTTTTATTTTAATGATTTTTTATGTTATTTATGCTAGAATAGCGTTAACGCACGTTTTTTCGTGTAATAAAACCTGCAGAAACCCTCGTGATATGTTGGTGCCCTCGCCCTAACGGGCTCGGGCACCAACCATCCCTCGGGATTCTGCAGATGTTTTAACACGAAAAAACGTGCGTTAACCCTACAATAATATTCCTACATCTTTCCTCACAAAATCGGTTGCAGTCAAAATGTTTGTAAACAAAACAACGCACATTTTCACGATTAATGAAAATTCTCGTTATTTAAAAGTGCATCCCGACCAATTAGTTAAGTTTTGCTACCTGTCAGTTTATTGCTGTAAACCAGTCTGATTCCATGAAATGTTAACCAGTCTGATAAAAATAAAAAGTGCATTTCCGGCTATTAGTTACCTTTGGCTACCTGTCAGTTTATTGCTCTAACATGAAATGTCTGATAAAATAGACTGTCAGTTTTTCCATTCAAAAACAAACTGGGGTGTGATTGTAAATTTTAAATTAAAAAAATCGAGTCATAGTAACATATGGATCCACATTACCCGATACCGGAAGATACCTGCATGTTTGACCGATATCAGTTTTTAACAATAAAACCTATACACTACTTATTAAACGTTTACATAAGCATATAAATTAATTTGACGTTTACATGGTAAAAAGATAGAAAAATCAACTTGACAATTTTAAAGCTACACAATGAACAGTGGTTTCACCCATTCCTAATTTCATAACATTTTGTTCAAAGGACTATTACATTTTTCAACCATATATTAAATATAGCGGGACGTCCTGACGAACTCATGTTCTTTTAGCGCACTCAGTCTGTCACAAAAATGTATACATGTCTTTAATTAAGATTATCAAGATTTTGCGAAAGTCTCAAAAGGCATGAATTTTAATTAGTGCAAAACTCTTAAAATAGAGCTTGAAATTACAATGATCCTAATTTAGAAACGTTTAGATATAATAAATTATATAAATAAAGCAGTATCAAGCAGCCTAGACTGATGGTCTCCTTCATTAAGCTGTTCTTGCTTAGTGTTGAGAGCACACTGACTTTTGCTTTTATTTTTTCACAGGTGTCCCAATTAAATAGCTTTAATTTTTATTATGTTTTTCTTCTGTTGTTTGTAGCCTATTTGCGGTATTACAATATGACAATTAATGTAATAAAATAATTCATGGATTGTGAATAAGAAATATCTGTACAGAGAAGTGATCCACATAATTAACCCTTGTTTAACTCGGTAAAGACAGGAAAGGCTGGATCGATATGTCATCATGTTATAACAAGATATGATGAATGTGCATACAATATATTTGCTACATCTCAAAAATGAGATTTTTATACACCACTGTCTGTCAAGTATATTGTTTTGCATCCTTCTGGCGTATGACCGGTGCTAATCAGAGTCAATGCATTTTTTGTTGTGATATTATATGAAAGACAGACGTGCCAGCAACTGATTTTATATTCATATATGGAGAAAGAAGTCATCAATAAAATGGATACGAGAACTGAAACCTTCAACAACCAGTATACAGCCAGCCTAAATTGTTTTAAGTTATTTATATATCTTATTTCTGTTTCAACAAATAGAAATAATTAGACAGATTTTATATCTGTTCTTAAATTGCAGATTTCTCTTAAATGCATCCTTCTTTATGAGCAGCAGTGTTACACACAAAAAAAACTGTTTGATAACCATCTTCTGTCTAACAGTATTAGTTCTACAGTGTCTCTTTAGACAGACACACATGCAAATAAACTGGAATCACAGGCAAAATACACAGACAACATAATACTAAAATGATGACGGAAAGCCAATGCTATTTCATATTCTTGGCGAAGGTAACTATGTAACTGTACAAGAATTAAGACATAAAACTCTCACAAGCACTGTAGAACATATTGCGAATATTCCATACTCAACTTGTCCTACTTGCTCACACAGCTCAAAAGTCTTGGCAGGGGAAGCTGAAATTCAAACCTAACGAGGGTGCCTTTCAACAACAGCAAATGTAAATTTTGCTTTACAACTCGTTGTAACTTAAATGTTAAACACAAGGAAAACTAAAACATTCACACATATTGGTGCATTGCGTCTACGCTGAACCTTCATTTTGCACGTGTGTGTCATTTACATTTAAATTCATACAATGGTTATAAACCACTACATGTATTCTAAGCCATGCTTACACCAAATCCGTAACATAACACAGTATCTCCAAAACGGGAAATATTTGGTCAGACTTATAGATTGATATTATCTGATGTTTCATTCTATGAAGTCAGTTCGTGTTACTTGTCCAGACAAACAACTACATCCAAGAGTAAACTAATCGAAAATGAGCACGAGCACTATTCATATTATCGTCATCTCTCATTAGATGAGTGCGTTTTGATTTTAGACTCGTTGATCAGGTGGTCGCCAGGTTACGCTGAAATAAAACTTGCAGCTTCAGTTGAACAAGTATTTAGGACCCTTGCAGCTTAGATGTATAACATAATTATTATTTGTCTCTGTAAAGCAGACTTGAATATAAGAAAGAACGTTTTGCCCGACAAACCCCGTTTGAAGGCATAATTGTGATCAAATAAGTATCAATTATATCACGTAACTAGTCCGTAAATATGAATATAAATTTGATGTCAAATAAACACCAATGTCATTACGTGAACTTGACAGGAATAACGTTGATAAAATACACATTCAAAAAACGTGACTAAACATAGCATGTCTTGTATTATCGAGCATAGTCATATAAGCTGGCATCAGAATGCATGTCGCCTTCTGAAAACAGTGTTATTTTGCACTAAAGCTTGAAGCATGCTGTAGTGCTCAACGCATTAATAATTATATCCTTGAATCGCTGGAAAGCCGTCATCGTTAACCATCAGTGTAAATATTTAGACATGCAATCTTTCTAGATGCAAAGATAAGTCTCAGTTTTTCTTTAGATGAATACATAACAGGTTGTGCATGCTGAAGAATTCATGTTTGATGAGAAATGTGCAAAGACGAAATGGTTTATTTATATATTTTATATTTGCTTCTCCTTGGCGCTTGCATTCCCAAGAGAAACTGTTGTGAGTTTGTTTTTTTTGTTTTTTGTTTACTTTTTATCGGGCGATTTAAGTTTATGTGCATTTGCGCCTTCCGTTACCAAAAAATATTATTACACACATGGTTCTGTCGTCGAGCTGTACGTGTTGCTGCGGGCTTTTGTTTCAACTTTTAGACTCAGACTTACGTTATATAATAATTGTTTAGACACATTTATGATCAAAATGAAAATAAATGCAACTAGTTCACAGTTCTTTTACTAGTTCATTCAAATTGATATATGTATCTAGTGCATCTTGATTTACGAATTCACACAAGTAGCCAAAGTCGTGAATAGCAGGGAGCATTACATCTTTTAAAAGAGTGCTGATATTTTGGGAACATATACTACATAAAAGCTTGTATTGAATATTATGTCGTAAACCATGTGACAGTTTGAGAAAATACACTTTTACACAATAGATAAATGAACATTTTAACTTCACAGTAATGATATATCAATATGACACAATGCAAATGTATAAAAAGTATATGGTAGCATATGTTGTTATGAGCTGGTGGCCGTAAGGCAAATAAAATGTTTGAGTTTGATATATCAACGCATAAACAGCTACTTTTCTACGATTACGTTTTCATTTTAAATTTTAATAAATGTGCGACAGTGAGTTAAAATTAATTTTGATGAAATTCTATGACATATTAAGTAACCAAAAGACACATGCATGCGATTCATTCTTAGATTTCATTCTTTTTCATATCTTTTCTTGAGCTATCCTCCAAACGATTATTATGGATGCATGCCTTTCGTCTTCTTTTGCAACATTAATTGGGTTATACCATTCTTTTGCAACATTAATTGGGTTATACCATTCTTTTGCAATATTAATTGGGTTACACCATACAAATCAATTCAGGTTAATAATAAGTGTATACAGAATCGAAAGTATGTTAAAACATACAAATACTGTGTGTAAATAGCCCTCTTTTAGCACATTGAAAAGTGCACGAATTTTAATAGCATTTGTTTTTAAACAAAAATTTGTTCTCAGTCCTTAACTTTGGAAATCAACGGAATTTGATAAGATTAATATTTCCATATTTTAAAACTTCATAAAACGCGAAGAATGTGTTTCCTTGTAAATGTTGTATTGTTACACCCAGTCAAAAGCAATTTACAGACGACAACAGCTTACTAGTAATACAATTAAGTACTAAATTTGCCAACTAAACAAATGGAAATAAAAGTAAAGTTAGTTTTAGTTCGGCATAGTTCAATAGCGGTTGTCTTGGAAAAGTGTTTGCTAAATCCAGCTGACAACTCAAACTTGTTCAAGTATAAGGGAGCAAATGAATAAGAAGTAACTGCGCAATACATCAATTATGAACAATAAGCGCGAGTGACAAGGTTCCAAATTCCATTAATTACATCCATGCCATTGTTCCAAATTGCTCTAATAAATCATGTGAGATAGCCGCTTTAATAAATCATGTAAGATAGCCGCTTATTAGAGCTGGGCAGTAATGGTAAACATGTAAGTTCATGTTCGTTTTGTTGGCACGACAATACAGTTGCGGATTTCTGGCATTTCTTGTATTTATGTGCCTTTGTCAAGATTACACAAAAGAACAGTATGATGTCATCATTTGAAAACAGAAAAAAGCGAACGTACTACATGTGCTGTATGTAACACATGTTTCTCGAACATTGCTGGAAATGCTCTGTGATTTTTTTCTCAACTTTACTCATGTAATGCAAAGTTTATCAGTTTACATTGTAAATATCTAATTAATAGGGCAGACTAGCGCCTATATTAAACCATGCGTTTGAAATAAAATCTAAAATGTGCTTACAATTAATACAAATTCTCGTAGGTAAAAGCAGGAATGTTCTATAATTATTTCATATTCAAGATTCTATAAACAGGTGTCAATCTATTAACCTTTCTTTAAAGATACATTTAACAGAATAGACTTTACTTTGTGCCATAGATAGAGTTCCAACGCGCTATACCATTCAAATCAGTAAAGATATATTCCGAATGAATCTCTGACATAGGTCAAATAGTTCTTGATCTTCGTCTTCAATCCATGGAATGATAAATACTTCGTAGAGTTTTAATAGGTTGACATTAAATTTCAATTAATGTCTTTACTTGTAGAAAATAAGCTATATTAAGTTTCGATAAGCGTTATCGGATTGGTCGATAATGCATATTCAAGAAAGACTACTTTGGTCGGTAAAAGGGGACATGAGTAAACATTACCGAGTGTAATTTATACTGGAAACCATACGACAATGACGCTAAGTTCGGTGTATTATCACCAGAGGACACCAAAAGTAGTTGCGCCACATGCAATAATTTCACATTTTGCGGTCCGATACAATCGGTATATACGATCAATACCTAACAAATATCAACTTTGGTGCCATCTCGGTGAAATAATAACGTGATACAACCAACAATTATCCTCTCTATATATATATCTTTTGACATAAAATGCATTGTGCTTTTTATGGAATACCTAAATAAATTGATAATAGGTACAAAATGGCCTAAATGGCCCTACATTGCTCACCTATGAAGCAGTGCACTTACCTAAGGAAGTCAATTGTTGCTAAAGGGAGCCAGTAGCTGCTAAGGATGGCACTGGTTGCTAGGGGAAGTCAGTGGTTACTTAGGAAGACACTTTTCCAAGAGGAAGTCATTGGTTGCTAGAGGAAGTCATTGGTTGCTAAGAAAGTCACCGTTTGATAAGGAAGTCAGTGGGTGTTTGGTAAGTCAGTGGTTCCTATATGAACTCATTGGAAGTTCGGTTTCTCCTTAACTTAAAGTGACCCCGAGCAGGGTCGATATTGATCATGGGGGCCTGATTTGACCACACTTTGAATAGGTCTACGAGACATTGTTACACACTTTAATATCTCAGCTCTAGACCTTGTAGTTTAGGTGTGCAAGATTTTTGAGCCCACTTAGTAGAGGTCTACTAGGCAATGCTACAAGCAAAAGTGTACCCTATTTATTGCCATAGCAACCATAGTTCTGCATGGAATGAAATTCTTTAAAAGTTTTTGTAAAGCTTCATGCAAAGAACATCGCTGCCAATTTTCATCAACATTGGCCTGGTGGTTTCAGAAGATATGTCTTTTTATGGAATACCTAAATAAATTGATAATAACTACAATTGTACATTGTTGACGGCCGACGGAAATTCATCCTTCCTTAAAACTCACCCTGGTGAGCTAAGCCAACGATCACACATATTTTCTACTCGTATTTTTCATCAAAAGACAACTTTATCTGAAAGATATTAACTGGCAACTCTATTAATGCTGGTACTTGTTTTATAAAGACAAAAATATAGGAACATCCGCCAAATTTTCACTTAAATGAAACATAAATATTTGGTTTTGATAAGAAATACGATAATAGAATACCACGTAATCTAAATTTATAAATACAGTTCCAGACAGTTGATACTGTTTATCTAAATAGTGTAAATCAACACTTTACTTTGAAATAAGTGATATATTAATCATTAACGATTAGGTCTAACTTACGTGAGGTATGCTTTGCCATCGATTGTCTTCTATCATAATGACATGTTGTAAGGTGCATGAAGCAGTGTAAGTGTACGTGTAGTGAAAAGAGTGCTCTTTTTTACACTGTACCTATGCACCTTAAATCAATTCATTTGCGTACCGACTTCATTTTGAAAATCAGAGCCAAGATCTTCATAATTATCTAGACTTAGTTTAGAAATTATAACATCAACCATCAGGTCCCCAGAATCTTTAGATAACATGATTGTAATATTTTATAAAGAACTAAACCTATGTAAAATATTAGGTCGGAGTATGTCTTGATTCTCACCAAAAGATCTCTACTGATTCTTCTCTCCGAGGTATTCTAAATTTCCAAGGTCAATTTTGAGAAATTACTTCTCAACGTCTGTTCCAACTATCCTTTGCTATATTAAAATTTTCGGCATTTGCGGATCGCTTGCTTTGGGATGGAGAAGAAAACATTTCATGCAGTGTCAAATTCGACAAATTATTTTGACTTGGTTTTGCAATATTTATGAAAAAAAAATGTTCTTGCCTGTAGAGAAAGACTAAAGTTGAGTTTGGTAAAGTGGTACCCAAAGCAGGGTTCGAATTTGCAACCTCCTTACTGATCCCAAGCTATAACGGCCAGAACAAACACACAACACACTGTTGTGTAGTCTTCACAAAAGGAAAGCCAATATCTGCAGTGCAATGTTCGTCCACCCATGCCATTATCAATTCTGTCAAAATCCAAGATACAAATGGTGAGCATCCAAAATAATTGCACCATTAGCTAGATTAAGAGAGACTGTACATAAGGTCACGTTTAAGTCCGTAAAAGGCGTAATAAATCAACGAGAGATAATATTGTTTCCTAAAATTAAATGTCTGCAAGTTTGAGATGTGTAGAGAAAACTTCATTACATATTCCCTACAGGCTGAACTGTCAGGAAAACTTTTCTTGGAGCAATTTTTTCGAGACATATACGTCTACCAAGTTTCCCAATTAGGCCGCCTTGCTACAAAAATGTACAGACGAAAAGGAAAAATTAATGTGTATTATCCTGACAATTGACGAACAAAAATAACCCAATTAATAAACAAAGTGTTGAAGGCATTGTTTACTTTTGCATCGTCTTTGTGTAAACATTTCGAGGACTTTTCATGGTACAATCAATGATATGTACGGGATTAGGCAAGATATTAAGAATGCTTGTAAGAAATTAAGGTCGAAACTTATGTTAACAGTCAGACTAAAACTAAAAATATCTATCAGATGAAATTAAATCAGTAGGCCTCAAAACATTTTTTCATTGTACAGAAAGGCTCCTGGGCGGAGGCATGTTGTTTTACCTCCCTCAGTCAGTCACAAAATAGTGTGCATGGCTTATGTAGTGATTTATACCTTAAACTGCATTTTACGAAAGCTTATATAATAACACACATACAGTCAAACCTGTGTTAAAGACCACCCCCGAATAGAGACCACCCTGCGAGTAAAGACCAGCAGAAAGATCACAATGCACTATTCATCTATAGTAGAAACACCTGTGAATACAGACCACCTGCAAACAAAGACCACATTTTTAGCTTCCCAACAGTGGTCTTTATTCACAGGTTTTACTGTACATAGCGGTCGTTATCAGCAATGGTATTCTGCATTGTCATGAATCGTAGACTAAAATCAAACAGTACTAGACACATACCGTCTGCAAGAAACGGCCAGATTTCTTAAAAAAATCAGGTATATAGCAAGGTTCAAACCCAAGCTTAGTGATAACTGCCTTAGACTTCCTGCGCTGTGAAAGCAGAAATGAAAGGTAGTGTTGAACACTACAAACACGACTTCAGATTACCGTCTGAAAGTTTGTTTTGAAATATGGTTTGAACTATTTTAAATACTTATATTTATGTTTGCATTCGTTACAGTTTGAAATTAATATAACCCTGCAATAACACACCTAAATGTATCTTCAAATACGATATACATATCTCACTATGATTTTTAGGAAATAGTAAAATCATATTATTCGCTCCCTAAATGGTCTCACTATTGAGCCATAGACAGTGTGTGCTGATTTAGAAGGGCTCAACTTCAAGCAAGCACTTGCTTGAATTGTTGTCATTTTTGGTAATGCAAACATGTATATATTTCCCATATGAAATCACTTGGGAAACACCAAGTTCTTATTACTAGATTAAGAAGACTTTTTTAATTTTCTGCTTTTTTGTATTACGTGTCAATATGTCAATTATCTTAGCCTTGGTTTTCTGAGACATCGCTTACAATTAAAATTATAAGCACTCGTTTAACATGTTTAACACGAATTGCTATCTTCGGTAAATCGCTATATAATCATGTAATGATAAGATATGACGAATGCACATACAATATACTGTCATTTTTCAAAACAAATAAAAGAGATTTTCATACAACAGTGTCTGTCTTGTTTTCATATTCTTGCATCCAGTTGGCAAATCTTTCCGATGTATGACCGCTTCTCATAACAATACAACCAGACATGCAATATAAGTTTTGGATGTGATATTATATGAAAGATAGACGTGCCAGCAACTGATTTCATATTCATATATGGAGAAAGAAGTCATCAGTATAATGGATACGAGAACTATAACCTTCCAACAGCCAATATATACCGTCAGTCTCAAATGTTTAAAGTTATTTATAATTGCTATCTGTTTCAGCAAATACAAAGAATGAGACATATTTATACCCCCAAGCATTTGCTTAACTTTTTTTATTTAAAATTCTTCCCTTTTTATGTGCAGCAGTGTTACACAAAGACTGTTTACGTGCAGCAGTGTTACACAAAGACTGTTTACGTGCAGCAGTGTTACACAAAGACTGTTTACGTGCAGCAGTGTTACAAAAAGACGGTTTATGTGCAGCAGTGTTACACAAATACTTTTTAATTAGAATATGTTGTCTTTCGGAATTAATTCTACAGTGTCTCTGTAGACAGACAAGCATGTAAATAAACCAGAATCACGGGCAAAATACACAAACAACATAATACCAAAATGATGACGGAAAGGCAACGATATTTCATATTCTTGGCAAAAGAAACTATATAACAGCACAAAAAATAAGGCATAAAAACGCTCACAAAAAAAATTGTAGAGTATATGTTGTTTTTACATATTGAGAATTCTCCACACTCGCTTATACACACTGTTACACCTTTGGACTGGGCGACGAATTTCGAATCTAAAGAGGGATGCCTCGTTCAACGACCGCAAATGTAACAATTGGCTTACACCTCACAAGAACCTGAATAACAAGTAAAACTCAAACACATCTCTACTGAACCTCCTTTCCGTACAAGTACGCCTTTACAGTAACATGGCAATATAGTGTACGCAGTCCTGCTTTAACACCAAAACACCAATCCATAACATGACGCAGATTTCTCAAAAACCCGCGTTTTGTTCAGACTTATAGATTTTATCTGATGTATCAATCTAGAGAGTCAGTTCTTGTTACTTGTCCAGTCAAACAACTTAAATCCATGAGGAAACTAATCGAAAATGAGCACGAATACTATTTGTATCATTGTCATCTCTCATTAGATCAATTCGGCCTGATTGTGAGATAGTACTCGCTGATCTGGTCCATATAATATGTGAGGACTGCTTGAACAACACTTACAGCTACAGTTGAACATGTGATGAGCATCTAAACACAGGGATTCTTTATCGGTAAAAATGAAAATTTTGATAAGGACGTTTATTGGGGTCAATTTTCTTTTAGGTAAAATTTCACGCTGAAAAATGCATGAATTCAGAAAGACAGTATCATTTATAATATTATGGCACATAGACTCTGATTTATTTGTTTCCGATAATAATAAACTTAAGTTTTTAAGTGGCTGCATACGTCTCATAAATGTAAAGAGTTCTTCTGGTTCTAAAAATAATGTTTTGTAAGATTATTTGAAATGTTGATATTGTTGTTTCTGCGTGATCACAAAAGCTTTTAAGATTGTAAAAAATTAGTTGTTTCTAATGGTTTTGCGTGGAAAATTGCTAAGTGTTGTCTGTTACATTAACTGTCGTGTCTACAGCTTCAGGGACAATTTCAGCGCCAGAGTTTCCCGACAACAGGAAAATATCAAAATGTTGCATACATAATCTTATAATTTTTCTCTGGAAAAAAATGGATTTTTTTACTTTACGCTCATTTAACACATTTTAAATTATTAGTTGAGAGATGTGTCCCTCTAAAGCTTGTGCATAACTCCATAATGATGTGCATGTGTTTATATGATACGGTAGACTAGATTGTGTAATTTTCATGCAATTGAATGTATCATATGCTAAATGGTAACTTCTTAAACTTTAGAGAACTCAATTTATGAAACGCACGCGTCCATATTTCTACCCAAATACCAATGACAGGGTTCCCACTATTTTAGGTCTTTAAAATTTAAGGACTTTTCAAAGACCTTCTAGGACTTTTCAAGGACCTTTTAACAGTGTATACTATTCAAGTTTGTGACTTTTAGTTATGGTTTTTAAATCCAAGTTCTCTTTTGAGCAACTGGCGCACGATGGCAGACGAAATTTTCAACTGGAGGATTGTTCGAAGACTTCAAGCGTTTCCCAAACGCAGACTTTTGACAGTTTTGAATCATAGTCAAATTATAATTTTCTCAAAAGATATTTTACAAAACTAACATAAGGAGACCTATAAACTTATTTCATCCCGTCAAAAAATGTACATTCCCTCACGACAACAATGAAAGAACACCAAAACATCGACGTATTCAAACCAGGAAATCGAATTATTTCCACAGTTGCCCATCTTGAGGTTATATACCACTAAAAGATTTCTCTAAACGGTTTCGACTGTGGTACTTCCCTTGTCATTCAGACATCGGGAGAGTCACGCAAAATTCACTCTGGAAATCAAATTGTTATAAATGTGTGCCTAGCGATCCTGATGAAGAAAACGCCTCCATGTCGCTAAGGTAGGAGGCGGGATGGTCTAAATTCCAGTACTTTCCCCATACCTGTACCGTACATTGACAAATTCACATACTTTTCAAGGCTGTGAGCCCCGATTTTGAAATTTAAGGACTTTTCCCGATTTCCTGGACGCGTGGGAACCCTGCATTGGTTACTAAACAGGGTTACTTGCCGCAACCTTTCTGACTGAATACCGAACACCGATTCGAGTTTCACTAATAGCAAAGGCAAGCAGGGTTAGAGTTGTATATAGATGCAAGACACTTCTGCGTAACTTATTTGCAGCGAAATCGACGTCTCATATTTTTTCGCGACGCACGATTCAAGAACGTAGCTATATCGAAAGCTAACACATGTGTTAATCTTGAATGAATAATGGATACACTTATGATAGTTGTGCGATTGCAAATTTAATAACTTGAAAATCAAAATAAATCAGCCTTCTTCAGTTATCGTAAATATGGCAATAAAACAATTTCTGACATTATCTTGCAAAGAGAGTTTACAGTACCAATATGTTCAGACCTGAAAAAATATATTGTTTCTTCAATAATCATCTCAGGTTAGGCAAGACCGAATAGTTTTCTACTCCTTAATACTCCAGTTAACCATTATTATCTACACCTAAGGTTTTGTTAGAGAACTGAACGTCTATATACTAAAAAGATAACATTTGCCTGTCAGTTTATTTCTTCACTCTGTGCTTTGATTATCTAACTATTTACTTGTGTCAATGTACCCTTTCGAGCGACATCTTTATATGATTCAGGGTTACCATTACTTGGTATTTGGGGAAGGGAAACGTGGATCGGAAATCAATATGAAAACGTCCAAAATCTTCGGATGATGGACATACTGTCATTTATGCGGAACTGATGGAAGTTATTTACTCAGTCAAAAATGCCGATTCTCCCTACAAAATTCCATCTTTCTCCCAATGTCACGTTCATTTTAGTTTATTATCCCTTTAGTTCTTTGATCAGGTCTGGTACAGCTATCAGTTGTATGTTCTACTATTTCTTTTCATGTCTGAGTAACGGTTTTATTCACTTTTTGCCTTTTGATACACATCTGTATATCCCACATAGAATTCCGCAATTGCTTTTCGTAAAGCATTATTGATATCAACTAATCAATCGGGAATATAATAGCCCTGATTTTTCATTATTTCAAGCATGCACATCATTGCTATTTCCTATGTTGGATACAGGATTGAACAATAGATAAGCAATGATCGCGAACAATACTTAATAATGTTATAATAATGGTGATGAATGTGCTGTTGGTGATGATGATGGTGATGGTAGTGACTGAGACGGCAATTATTATGATGACATTGCTATTTATCTATAAAACGACAATGACATGTCTGTTATGTCTCTCCCAATAGGCATATTATTTTTGGTCGAATTCTCCATCCGTCCGTCCGTCCGTCTCAAATCGCTCCATATCTCTTGAATCCCTTGAAGGAGTTTAGAATAACTCATCACAAATGTTCACAACTTTAAGACGATGTGCAGGGTGCATGTTACAACCACCTTGGTTCAAGGTCAAAGTCACGATTAGAGATCAAAGGTCATATGACTATATTTCGTGTCCGCTCCATATCTCTTAAACCCCTTAAAGGATTTTAAAATAACTTAACACAATGTTCACCATATTGAGACGGTTTGCATAGCGCTTGTTACAACCACCGTGGTTCAAGGTCAATGTCACAATTACAGATCAAAAGTCATATGACTATATTTCGTGTCCGCTCCATATCTCTTGAACTCCTTGAAGGATTTTAGCTCACCTGGCTTCGACAGTGTGAGCTTTTCTAATCAATGATTGTCCGTCGTCCGTCAACATTTTGATTTAAATGACAGATGATAAAACTATGCAGGAATGCTCCTTGCATGAAGCTCTACCAAAATTGTTCAAAGATTTCCGTTCCATGCAGAACTCTGCTTACTATGGCAACAAATAGGAAAAACTTTTAAAATCTTCTACTCTGAAACCAAAAGGCCTAGAGTTTAGATATTTGGCATGTAGCATTGTAAAGTAGACCTCTACCCAGATTGTTAATAGTATGACCCCAGGGTCACAATTGACCCCGCGAAGTGGGTCACTTAGTTTTGCGTAGGCTTGTATAGGAAAAACTTTAAAAATCTTCTTCTCTGAAACCACAAGGCCTACAGCTTAGATATTTGGCATGTAGCATTGTCTAGTAGACTTCTACCAAAATTGTTAAAATTATGACCCCGGATCAAAATTGACTCCGCGCGGGTGGTCCCTTAGTTTTGCATAGGCTTTATATAGGAAAAACTTTAAAAATCTTCTTCTCTGAAACCACAAGGCCTAGAGCTTAGATATTTGGCATGTAGCAATGCCTAGTAGACCTCTTCAAAGCTTGTTCAAACTATGCCCTTTGGGTCAAAATTGACCTTGCCAGGGGGGATCACTTGTTTTACAAAGATTAATATAGGAAAACCTATTTGGTATATAACATTGTCTAGCGATCTTCGACCAGGCAAGTGGACTTGTACAAGGTGAGCGGTATAGGGCAATCTTGGCCCTCTTGTTAAATAACTCACCACAACTATTCACCATACTGAGACGATGTGCGGAGTGCACGTTACAACTACCTAGGGTCAAGGTCAAGGTCACTGTTACTATAAATAGGTAAATGGATTCCGCATAATAAGTCGAGTTGAGGGTGACCAATTGCAATTGAAATTGCAATCATTAGGGTCAAGGTCAAGGTCATTAGTACTGAAATTTTTTTTTTCAGTTTTTATATCGTTTGAAGCAAAATTTTTTTTGTGGGGGGAGGGGGTATCAAGGTCACTCTTACTCAAAGTCACTGTTACTAAAAAAAGATTCTTGTATTATTTTAATATTAATATTAATATTTTAGTATTACAATCATTGACAAAGTGCCAAAGTACATGGAGAGACATATGTTTTTGTGACCAAAAACAACCGTCTAGTTCTAAACTTGATTCATTGAGATACAAAAAAATCGATCATACATGTAGTCCTCTTATACCTGAAACTATTCGGAGAGATTTATGCAGAAGGAACCTACCTTGCATTTACCCTTCCAGTTCCTTTTATCATTCCATTTGTGATTTTTTTTTATCCAGGCCCATCAAAAATATGCCGTAAACATATGCAAGATGATCAAGCCCTAGCTGTAAGAAGTAATGGTTGAAAGGATGATTGCGTAGTTGTAGTAGTTTTAATAAAATGAAACATTATCATCTAGCCTGGTGGTTAGACCTGGTGTTTCTATACAATAAATATGTCGTGTGTCGACAAGATTTAACATGTATGGGACACTGATGATGTTATACATTAGTGGAAAGCGACAGCCGAGGTGGATTATAAAGTGACAGTATTCATACAGATTATTAAATCATACCTAAAATTGTTGTCTGACAAATCGAGTTTATGCCTTGTCACTTAACACACATCTTATTTGACAAAATAATATGACTGTTGTGTTTATCACATTAAAACAAGTTGTAAAAAAATATTTAACGACTAGAAAGAGGTCTCTAAGTTTAAGGAACAATATTAACCTCTAAGTTTAAGGAACAATATTACCTTCTTAAAGGCTTTAGTGTGTTATGAAGTCGTTTGAATGTACGACCTAAAATAATGTTCATCTATGTAATCGAGTTGTGACAGAAAGTTCATACGTTCATTTTAAGTCTGTGTCATTTTATGCTAAAATTTACATTCATACCATAAAGATATGCATCTATATCAATTTAAGTTATCCATTGATGTCACAAATATAACGTATATATGGTCGTTATTACTAGTATAAAGTTTGTCCTATCCTTATTTTAATGTGTGACATCCCTCGAGATTCAATCTATTCTGTTTTAATATGGCGTATGGTCAAGGTCAAAAGTAACACTAAGTAGGTACATGTACCTACTTATTATGTAATAGATTAGTAGGTACCTACATATATCTCGTACGCCATATTTTAATGACATATGTACATCATGTTGCTGTTTTTCTGTGACTGATGTCACTGTTTAAACTAACCTTATATAATCAGGTACATGTTATACAGATAATAATCAAGTGCTTGCAAAAACTTACATCAGACAAACCAAGAACACATTTACAATGCAATTATACAACGGTGTGGTATGCCAGTAACTGTTTACATCATGTAACATTGTATGTGTATTTGGCTAACATGTACTAGGGTCGCTAACCGGAAAATTTAGCCGCGTTTCTCGTGTATCCAATTATGAAGTATGACTTAGTCAAAGACATAATCGCGATGCTGTGTGGTTTATCAATGATGCAAAGTTTACTTAACCGTTTTTCTTGGAATTAACCCTTTACTTCTCCTGGAAATGGCCGACATTTTTATTTCAATGGTCAGACGGTAGTGGGTCGCTAACTCACACCCATCGAGCGATGATAGTACAAGGCCATGAGACGCCCCTTTGGTCATGAGTAATTGAAATTTAAATCAGGAAGTCTTTCTGGTTTTTATTTTTTTCTGAAGAATCGAACCATTGTATAATGGTGATTGTTTGACACCGTAGTTTGACACACTTGTTTCTGTTGCTGTTATTGTTTTAGCGCCAGTGCAAAACTGTTATCTGACAATTAGTTTGTGCTAACTTGAAATAATTTGCTAAACATGCAGAAAATCTGTCATAAGAAAAGTTTCACGCAGTTCCATGCAGTCTACTGCATTCACGAATTACAGGTTTAACGATGCCAGGCCGGTTACCAGCTGCTCCCTGGTGTTTATATTTCAAATTAAAACATGGCATCTGTTTCCTAGCTCTCAATGTTTAAATAAAACTGTGCATGACTCACCAATTAGCACCTTATTCCAAAACGTAGGCAAAGACCACTAGTATATTATAGCCCACATTTTAACTATTGTATTAAATAGATAACGTTGCAGCTAGTAAGGGTACATTTAAAGTTCAAAATAACCAACATTATTGTACATATGACCTGTAAATCTACGTTTTATCTGTAAACGCTGCCTCAAACAATTTTCGATTTTAATGTGGCATCAAGCCTTATTTATACAGTAAATCAAAGAGATATTTATCAAAATGTCATTAGTGTTATTGTTATGTATGTCTTTAACAATATCGTCGCCACTCTAACGTTTGTGTCATAGGAAATATCATTCTTGAATACACGAAAGACCGCCTCCATTGCCGAGTTGTAAGAGTTGCTGACTTCAGATGACTGTAACCTCTCATAGATTGAGGGTCATGGGTTCGCGCCCTGTACAGACCATGTCTCTTTATGTGAGTTTGCAGTTTCTATTGGAGAATCGGAGATTAGTACTGGTTCTACCAAGGAACAATTGTTAGGTAAATTGTCCGCCTGTTAAAATGATCAAGATTGGAATGGGCGTAAAATAACAACAACAACGAATGTTTTCTTTTGGCCAAAATTCATCAAATGATAACATCCTGTACACATTTCGTAATATGATATATCTACCAAGTTCATTCATAAACATTTCGACGACGATGATTTCAAATGTACTTGGTTACAACAAATGCATTCAATCGAAGACATTTTTCAGTCGAACAACATACATTAATGATTGTGCTGTCTTGTAAAGCTTGGGCTCCCTATATCTGTGTTTTGTATTATTTTCAAATTACAAATGTAGTATGATTTTACGTATTGCTACTCAGTTTGTTTTCACTACAGTCCATAGTATAACTCAGAGGTCATTTGTTTGGAACCCATGTAACCTTTTCATAGTCAGTAACAAAAGGTATAAGGACAAAATTTCCTACGAAGAAAAATGATATAGGCTGATAAAATCCTCTTCTTGATTTTGCAAAGGAAGGACAAAATCCATTACATTGAAACGCACAGAGCGCACCAATTTCCCTCCATAGAAATTCCAATGGTTTACAAAATCCCCTCTGTACAAATACCAAGAATGGACACAATTCCCTCCATAGAAATACCAAGGATTGACAAAATTCTATCTTTTAATGTGAAGCACCAGACAGACCGGCATTCGTTATTTATTTTCAACTACCTGGCGGCTCACCTATTGACTACACCACAGCTTATACATGTTGGAACCACCAAAGCTTGGTGTTTCAAACGCTAGTGACTAAGGCAGATATGTTTGCATAATTATATATTTAATACCTCAATTTAACAAAGGATAGCATCTACCATACCATATACATGTTTTATGTAATTTACTAAATTTACGAAACTTTCATAGCGGTATCAATGTCTCAAAATATCCGGCAGTGTCTGTAAGTTTCATTCAATAAACTGGGTTTTAAATATTGATCATATCATGGACCATATGGTTAATAAATTTCATAGAATAAAGCGATATTATATTACTAATATAAAGAAAGACGACTGCTAATCAAATTAAATCTTAAACGATAAATTCCCTGTATGTCGAGCCGTAAATCTTTATTCAATATCAATTTTCTAAAATTAATAACCTAAGAGTTTTAGGTTAAACAGAGGATAATTGTTTGTTTTGGTGTAGATCTAATATCACGTTGCAATTTCACAAAGTGGGCACCAAAAGGGATACTTTCAAGTTACTATATAATTTTGGTGTTTACGAGTGAAATTAACGTGATATTACATCGGTGACAACAATTATTTTGTTTATGTTATAGTTTAAACTTTTGTTGAGGTTCTTTCAATAAAATATCGGAAATCGCGGGAAACGGTATCAGAAAAGCACAGCACAAATGACGTCATTTTAACGACGTCATCGTCGTACATGTCTTATAACTTCTAGTATTAATTATTATTAGACCAGTGGTCTATCAAACTTAAATATTTTGATAATTTTACTGAACGAGCAGTGAATTTATCAGGATATATATAGACAAAAAACAAAAGGGAAGCCACACAAGCGCCCCCAAAACGGCCCCATAGCACCCAGAAGTCAAAAAAACACACACACACACACACACACACACACAACACACACACACACACACACATCACATGTTATGTTTCGATGACCCACTGAAAAACATAAGCGCAGATAATCTTTACACTGCTACTAGAAGCAAAGAAAAAACGTATACTGGACCGATATCAAGAACGTTATTATGATGAATATATTGGTCATTTATAGATTACTTGTTGCCTACTGGCCTTCTATAATACTATAGGATGACTGAGGTTTACAATTCATTGACATGTTTGCTGAATACCTATCTGGTTGGATCATGTCTGATCAGTAGAAGGTGAAGCAGAGGAGTTACTGTCCGTTGAAAATTTCATAAAAACATTGAATGGATCAGTCAATAATAAGCCCCTCTCTAATTTCTACTTGACATGCATTATGTATTCCGTGTAATATGAAACAGACAATTTACTGTTCACACGACACAGCTCGTACTTTGTAGGCTGTAGTTTTTGTTTGAGCAAAACAATACGTTTTAGGGATGGATGCCGTGACATGTGTCGCACTTTTAAATCCGGAAATCTTGCTTCTGTTTTTGTTTTGCTTTCTCTCCATTAAAATGCAAGGCACGACTGAATTATCTCAAAGCGATACTACCGTGACACTGAATTTAAAACAGATTATGTAACTTGAGAAATTCAGAACTGTGTCTTTAATATAATTACAAATTGAATTTCCGGCTACATGTAACTGAATAATTTAGTTTTTTAACATCATGTAGTACATGTATTTGCTTTTAAAGATAGTGCCAGGCGGTTTGTTCTTTAATACGTAGGCCTATAATGCGATGCGCAAGGAACGTCAAATCTGTAGGTAACAGTTGCTCTTGCATATTATCCGTCAATAACTGGTATTAACAAGGAAGCGTTTTCGGAGAGAGTAAATCTTGACGGTTTGAAAAAAAAACTGTCAACAGAAAAGAAGGCAGAACGAGGCTGATGAAGTCGTCTGCAATACATTTTACTGTACGCTATGAACTTTTTAACTATGCCGACAAACACTCTATCATTTTCCCTTTTAGATAACTAAGTACTGCGATTATCTAAAATTTCGTAACATTTTGCTTGAGGATTCAAAGCCCGCCAAAATCAATGCCTCAAAACGCTTTGGTATATTCATAAATTGCGTTTCAGACATTGCGATAAGAGTGTAAGCCGTTTAAGTGGTTCGATACTTGACGAAGTTGTCTGCTTCACGAAACGTGCATCCTATTATACGTCTGCTAAACACCATTTTTACTATATATAAGATAAAATATATACATCATCTTGTGTCAATAAAACGTATTATAAGCCATTACTGGCATGCTAACGTATGTCGACTGATTCAAATTGTCAGGGTTATATTGAAAGTACTTTTGGAATTCATGTACATAGTAACAAGGGGAAGGATAGAGCGAAACAGATTAGTAGAGACAGGGAATGCCGGGTAGAGACAGGGAATGCCGAGTAGAGACAGGGAATTCCGGGTAGAGATAGGAAATGCCGGGTTGAGACAGGGAATTCCGGGTAGAGACAGGGAATGCCGGGTAGAGACAGGGAATGCCGGGTAGAGACAGGGAATGCCGGATAGAGACAGGGAATTACAGGGAATGCCGGGTAGAGACAGGTTATTCCGGGTAGAGACAGGGAATGTCGGGTAAGAGACAGGCAAGATCAGAATAAATAGGAGAACACTGATCTTCTACATGTGTTATTTTCTACCGTTACAGAACCACTATATATCAAACAGAGTTGGTACAAACATGTATATAGCATCTGTTAACCACTAAAGGATGTACTGAACTAAGATTTTAAAGCGTTATACATTGTTATCTTTTAATGCAGTAATATGAAACTATCTCGTCTACTCTCAGATGCGTTGCATCAAGGGTTTTTGTTTTACCATTTTCTTTGGAGAAAAGTGCAATTTATATTATCTTCAAAAAAACAATTGTTCGAGAAAAGTAATCACAGCCACGTTATTGTGCCTACAAAAATCCAAATTGACAGTCACTCAAAGTCAAGCACTGTCAATCATTGTCATGTTTTTAATTCTAAATTTTCTGTAGGAAATGCAGATAGAGTTGGGGAACGATGTTTATAATCAGTCAGAGAACGCATCTGTGAGTATTAGGATCAAATCAAATCTACAAATTAAGTGCCTAAATTAAAATTTTCACCTCAACTGTCTTGATGTCGTGTCACAGTCAGTTATGAAAAATAGCAGCGTACACCACTGCCTTTGTCAGAAAGAAGTACATGCACTTTTTACGTTCAAATTAATCATTATTTCTGAATAAGTGTTACAGACAGGGAGTGAGCATAAGATTATTTTCTCTTTTGATGAAATTATTCTTAGAATTTTTTTTTTTTTATTCGCAACCATAATACAAGACACAGACTAGTGGTAAAAGGTGTGTTCTTTATGTGAATAGTAATTTGTATACAGTCGTAACTTACAAGATGCAGGTATGAATCCCCATCTACCTCTAACTCTTTGGAGCTTACATGTACATTGAGTAATGTCAGAATAGATTACTGTAGGTAAGAAATCCATAATATATAATAATATGGCATTACATACGATTTGGCAAAAAGACTGCTCAAAATAAAACTTTAGAAATACATGAACATGCTTTATGATATGATATTTTTCGTTGTGAACAATTCCTTTTCAGGGACGTAGTTTATAAAAAGAAACTGTTAATGTAGTCTTTTTGAAAGCCACAGAGCTTGTTTGTACTGTTTTTTATTGTATCTAAATAAATGGGGTTACCCATAGGGGGCCTCAAATTTAAAAAAAAACAACAAAACAAAAAAAAAACAATTTTACAATTACACCATGTATATACCTGCAGGTAAATGTTGTAAATCCAGAACAACAGAAAATGATTATCACTTTCAATACACTTGCTCTTACTGTACATGTGTACATAATAATTTATTACACATGGCCAACATGGAATACGTTCGATAACCCAATGATGAAATAAATAAAGTATCGTTTCAAAATAAAACGCAATGTCGAAAATTACTTCCAATAGGTTGTTTCTATAAACTGAGTTAATACATTTAATCCAATCATGCCTGAAGCAAGTTGTGATTTCTGCAAGCTTATCTGACAGATATATCAATATCAAAAGCCTTCAAATATCTGTTCAATATCCCATCCAATATACCTATCAACGACAACATCTGTTCGTTTTCAGAATTGGAATGTTAAGCATATTAAAACTACAAATATCTAGAATGTTTTTGAAAAACAAATGTACAAAAACGTATTCGTGTGTTTCTAATCAATCGTATGCAATTTTCCATACAAAGTTTACATTATAAAAGCCACGATGCTATCATATAAACTCATAATAAATTAAAAACTGCCGTACACTAACAAGTGCCAGAACAGATCATGGAAGTAATCAACACAGAAACAAGCTAACATCAAAGGATTTCAGCAAAAGTTTGATAGCAAAGTGTATTTGATCATGAAAGCCAACATTCAAATTTTTGCGACGTGGATGAGTCCGTCCATCCGTCCGTTCATCTGCCCATTGGAATCTTGATGAACAGTTTTACGTCCACGCAGTTACAGATTAATTTGAAATTGGAAAAAATGGCAAATTAAATTCTAAGTTAGTTTCACTTCTCTTGAAAAAAAGAATATACAACTGGCATGTACATAAATTTATTATAAAGTTGTTACGTTTTCAATTAAAGGTTAAACGCGAAGCAATACCACTTTACGTGTTCTACTTCATATTACAACACGGTACATTTTGGGAATACATTGATTGCGGGCCGCAGCGGCCCGCTATATTTAATACGTGGGTATAGTTCTTTGAACAAAATGTTATGAAAATCGCCTAGGAAGATGTTAAACCACTTTTCATTGTGTAGCTTTAGTAGCTTTAGTACTGTCAAAAAGTTGATATATCTATCTTTTATCCATGTTAACGTCAAATTATTTTGTATGCTTCTGTAAGGTTTTATAAGTAGTGAAAACTTTGTATTCGGTTCGGCGAGTATAAAAAACGGTCAAACATACCGGTATTTTCCAGTATCGGGTAAAGTAGGTCCATTACGTTACTATGACTCGATTTTTATTATTTACAATTTACATTCACACTTCAGTTTGTTTTTGAATGATGGTATCATTATACAGTCACTGACAGTTTATTTTAATCAGAAATGGCATGTCAGAGCAATAAAGTGACAGGTATCCAAAGATGCACTTTCCATTTTTATAAGACTAGTTTACATTTCGAATTATCAGACTGGTCTACAACAATAAACTGACAGGTAGCCAAAGTTAATTAATTGGTCGGTATACACTTTTAATTAACGAGACTTTTCAGTAATTATGAAAATGTGCGTTGTTTTGTTTACAAACATGTTGACTGCAAACGATTTTGTGAGGATAGAGGCAGGAATAACATTGTACGTTCTGAAAATCACCTTAATGGAACATAGATCAAACAATGGAACGGAAATGATACACTGAAAATGAGTAACAGTTACTAAATTGTAACTAAACAAACCAGATAGATAAGTATTTGCTTTACATGAACCTAGAATATGAATTTATTCCGTTTATGTTATAAAGACTATAAAGTTTATTTGCATCTCCCATTTCAAAATATTAACATGAATGTAGGCCCGCTGTGATACGTAGTATCAAAGTTTTTCTTGTATACATCTATTATTACTTTACTCCTGATATATACGAACTTTAATGCACATAACGACTCGGCTACCTAATTCTACTAGTTAAGATAATATTTTACTACTGACAGTATAATTGAGTGTACGTATATTAATAACATGTCTTATACGTTATAATATAGTGAAAAAGCATTTTTTTAATTACTGCTTATAACTGTATATACAATAGCTAGGAGCTAAATGTTGACCTGTACCTGGTGAAATTAATATAACATAGATATATTTTATTGTTATTAAAGGAAATTCATTCTTAGACATATGAGATTTACAGCAAATGAAATTATGTATTCTATATTTCAATGGTTACAGGCTCAACTTCTGTTACAGTACATCACTTAGCTATGGTTCATGGATGACTTATATGTAGTTTATTTAATGATATCAATATCAAACAGTATCACAAGTTTCAATATAAACCTATGGGTAGTATGAAATATAGCCAATGATAGAGTGACTAACATGACTGTAGTCCCATGCAGAATTCTAATGAACTTAATATTTCTTTGAAATTGGGCATCGAGATAATCTTAAAGAATCGATTTTAGACATTTAAGAAAGTATACATGCATATTGTATTTGGCTCGGCAGAAATTCTGTTAGACGCATCAGGAATTTTTCACACACTGCACACATATATTTATCTCATTTAGTGCGTTCAGGGACATATAAACGTCTTACTTTCCCTAGAAAAACTATAGGAATTACTCGAGGTCTGCTGAAATAATCACAGCAAAAAATGACCGAGAAATCTTAATTACCGATTAGATAGTATGTCAGTTTGCTTACTGATGCAGAAATGTGTTTGTACTCGGATATACATAGTTTCCAACTTATGAGAAGGGGCTGGCTTTTTAAACTGATACACATGTTTGCCTTATTTAGTGTACCGTTGAACCCGTGCTACGATTGAAACATAAGTTTTTTACATCGCCATCAGTCAGTTACATACACAGAAAAACACGTTGCGGTTTTCACCCATTTTACTTTGCGAAAATCAAAACGTCATCTGCTTTGTTCACTATTCAGTCCCCTGTTTTTCAGTGAGCAGCTCCTTTAATAATCAATGGAACTTTCCAAACGGACGAGTCCATTAAACTGGCTGCCTATTTCAATGCACATTCGTTTCGTAAAACTAGTATCAACCTTTTCCTTTTCATCTTGTTTGTCAGTATTCAGTGTTGTTTTTTTTTCATGTTCTTTCTACAAAAAGAGATCTGTGGAAGTAGCATACAGACAGAAAGAGAGAAAACTGCAATAAAATGTGACAACTATCAAAGTAAATGTCATAACATACTAACATTTGCAAACAATGCCTACTTCATCTAGATTAGCCTCGCCACCAGGTTAGATGATACTATATTTTCATTATTCAAGCAGAATATTTTCTGGCCCATAGCTACTGACAGGGCTTGATCATCTAGCCCTTACATTTTTGGCAGCAAAGGGAGTTAATTGAGTAAGAATAGTAAATGTAAGGACTGAATGCCAGTCTACATCTAGATTAGCCTCTTTCCAGATAAAACGATAACTGTATTTATGTACACTGTATTTTAGCATTATTTTACACTTTCGTGTGACGTGGCTACATGTTTTCTATGTACTGACTCAGTTTTAGAAATAAAAGTTTGGTTGTAGGCTGGCTACATGTGAAAACGTGTAAGAGGTAAAGTATATTTTTGAGGCTGATAACCCGTTCGTGACCAAATAACGTGTAAGAGGTAAAGTATATTTCTGAGGCTGATAACCCGTTCGTGGCCAAATAACGTGTAAGAGGTAAAGTATATTTTTGAGGCTGATAACCCGTTCGTGACCAAATAACGTGTAAGAGGTAAAGTAAATTTTTGAGGCTGATAACCCGTTCGTGGCCAAATAACGTGTAAGAGGTAAAGTATATTTTTGAGGCTGATAACCCGTTCGTGACCAAATAACGTGTAAGAGGTAAAGTATATTTTTGAGGCTGATAACCCGTTCGTGACCAAATAACGTGTAAGAGGTAAAGTATATTTTTGAGGCTGGTAACCCGTTCGTGGCCAAATAACGTGTAATAGGTAAAGTTTATTTCTGAGGCTGATAACCTGTTCGTGGCCAAATAACGTGTAAGAGGTAAATCCATATAAATGCGCACGTAAAAACGCATATATACCAAAGTATCACCTGTATGCACATAGCTTTAATAAACATGTGTTAAAGGTTTGCTTTTAATTATATACAGAATGTTTTCCAAATAATATATAACCGCACAACTGTAACACTTCTGTTTCTTATAATAATAAAATCGGTCTCTGATTTATGTATGATAATAAATGCGATAAATTCCAAGATCTAATGTGGTCTGAAGTGTTGCTGTGACGCGAATGTGTTAATTGCACTAATGCGACGAGCACACATATGCTATCTGCAACATTAACATAATGAGGCTTATCAGATAATGCTTGGCATTGTAAACAAAGGGAGGGTTATTATATACATAACACAATATAACCAAACAACGTAAGATAAGGGTTTATGAGAAGAACTCATTATTCATTTCAAATGTATGTGGAAATGAACTCATGTAATCGATTTAAATCGCAATCAATATATAACTTTACATTAGCAACATTTTTGACCAGCAGAAAATGAAAACTATATATCTTAAAAAAATAAAGTTTTAAACTATGTACACATATGAACCTTTTCTATTTTTCTACATATAACCCGAGAACGAATATGACTACATTTAGTATGTTCAAGATTGTATAAAGATGTAGCTCGTATGTTTTCTTATATTTGTATATGTGTGTCGAATTCATTAAGGTCCAACTCTCAATGTAAAGATCTATAACTTATTTTTCAACCGAAATATTACGAACGTGCACCAAAATGACAGGCAGTGTTCCCGAAAAAAAGGGTAACATAAATTCCCTTGAGTTAGATTAGATGGGTTAAAATGCATATATTAGACATCAATTTTATAGACATTTTCAGAGTTTAAAAAAAGAACGTCATATTTATAAAACAAACTAAATTTTGTAAACAAGGATCATATTTTCTCATAAAACCTGAACTAGTATTTTAAAACCTTTTGATTTATGTTCCAACGTTGATCTGATCGTATATGGGACAAAGAATCCCTTTGCGAACTTTTGCACTGTACAGGCAGATTTTTAGCGCTAGTTTTTAAGTATGATTAGAAAAATTGTGTCATTATTTGGTAAAGCAAAATTTCCATAATTTGTATAATTAATGGCAAAGTACTTTACAACTATTCCACATACAACATTTTGTTTCAGATATATAATTATATATGTTATTATTTGTTTCATTATATATGACTTTTAATTTGTATCATAATAGTCAGTATTCGTAAATATTATATTTTGCTGTTAAATTGTGAATGTACTGGTTAGACAATAATAAAGGTTTTGTATAGCTGCTAAATATGTCAAAGAAAGGTCCACTTACCGACGCGGAAATGGTCCGGCAACGCAGCAGCCGTCGGTGAATAAAATCCAACAGTAATAAAGAGAATCCATGTAGAAAACATTGTAAAAACTTAGCAAAATGTAACTTCCAGATTCAGAACATCAAATGGCACACAAAGGAAATTACGGCGTCTTATCATTGACCTGATAAGCCTCTGCTTATCACAGCTGGATGCTTCCAATGTGTAGAGCATGTATGCGTGTACACAGCTCGTGTTTAACACTGGTAAAACAATATAATAAACAATAAATAATCACAAAATGTATCAAGTTATACTTTCGAAAGAAAATGAACAAACGCGTTAAATACAATTTCCTGTTCTACCAAGGAGAGATAATAAATCTATAAATTATTGCCAACAGAACTCTACTGCTTGGATTTGTTTTTCAATTTCCAGTAATGGCGACAGACATATTTATTTTCAGAACATCATCCGTGTGAAGGAATATTATTTAAGAAAAACAAAACCCGACTTTAAATCCCGTTTCTATGAAGTAGAACACATTAAAAGAACGTTAATATCATACATTTAATTCTCTGTCGTCACCAGATGTAAAAGATATATGGGAATATCCAAGCAGCTGTATCACAAGGAAAGATGATTGTATCCCAGTCTTTCCACAAGTGTAACGTGGAAGTGTAATGCCTGTCTATGTTTTACAACAAACGACTCTGTAATTGCTAAAATTACACCAAGATGTACTCCGCCACTGATTTCCCCTAAACACAAATCACTTAATGCCAAGATACTTTTTCTCTGAATGAACGAAGATTACACCGGAGGAGATAAAAGCGTAAAGGAAGAAGTTCCGATAAGAAATTTGTTTATGTTGCTTTAAAATAACATTACTTGTCATTCGCAAAATATTTCACCGTTTATGAATCAAGTAGGATTCAAACTGATAAATGACTGCGAAAAATTACATTACTTTTTCCAATTGTTATTTAAAGTATTATTCAAACTGCACACAACAAGAATAAAACTGGTATAATATAAATCCCGTTTATCCAGTATTATCAGAAATTGATAACACTTTCATTCTAAAAGTTTCTGCAATAACTCTACAGTTTGTGTTTATATTACAAGTCGGTTTGGATCTCGTCAGTTTACTAAGACGGTAAACCATTTGTTTAAAGGATTATATCCGTTTTCCCAATACTGGCTCTCCGAGATCTCGGCAATTCAAAAGGATTAGCTTTTATAGGTTTTTTCGGTAATCCGTTCTTCAAACTCGTAAAACAAATAATCCAATACTTTGACATACAGTATACAGCCTAGCTTATTTACGTTTACTTTTCACTCCGCTTCATAGTTTTGCCACGGTTCACAAACATTAAATGCACGATGAAGGATTCATGACGTGTTCTCATGTGTTTACATGTTACTGGAATATAGTTGTGAAAAAGCCAAGCTTCTGTAGATAATATTGTAGAATATTTCCTCCTGCTTCAGTATGTCAGCAATTCTCCGTGTTCTCTGAAGTATAAATGGAAAGATTGGTAAATTAGAAACACGTGCGTGTTTTTCCACAACGAAGTTAGCCCTCTACACGTGTTTCTTAATTGATCATCTATCTGGCGAGGCTGGTCAATTTAATATGCCGGTGGAGTTTGATAGAGTAACACTAGCTAAAGACGGTAAAAAGTTTGTTAAAAAGATGTAAGACTCCTATTTTAAAATGCATTATACGGGTAGCATAATTATATTGGTATTGTCTTAGTCAGTGGTATTTTATAATATCCTTTTATCTATGAATAATTTGATATACATGTATTTGCATGTATTTGCTGACATGATTTTTAAATGTAGATCATATGTGTAAATTATAATATACATATACTGTCTCTCAAAATTCTTCATAGAATTGCATACATGTTAAACCTTATTTTTATATTGTATGAAATTATATTTTATTGAGATATTGTACTTGAACATGTATTGTGAGATGTAAATAAACTATATAACTAACTAACCACTTCACAGTTTAACTGAATCACGGTAATGTTTAGATTGCTCGTAAAAAGGGATTTTTTTATAGTCTTCAAGATATATTTAAAGTATTTATACTCTTGAACCCTGCATCTGATAAAAACAGTGCAATAAAATGCCGTAATAAAGCCACTTTACAACAATTAAAGTCTAACACCATGAAAGACAACCGTGTACAAGTAATAAAAAGGCTACTGGTTCCGTGTGTAGACACTTGCAATACTTGTAAGCCCTTCCCAATACAATTTATGATTTTTCTTCGAACAGATCAAAGATCTTTTTGCAAAAAGCAAATGTGTATAAGTAATAACAGTAAGTAGCAAGCGCCAAGGTAATAAAAAAGTCTACATAATTTATTAGCAAAGATTTTGCGACATTCCACGTGCAGCTGCATTTTGCGATATTTTACGTGCAGCGTCGTTTGTCATGTCCTGCAGAATCTGAAATTATTTTTTCAAAATGTTTATTTTTTATATGAAGAAAGTGGCGGATAAGTATGAAAGACTAACATATTTTTAGCAATTGAGACTGGCACTATTAACACAGGTGTCACTTCCGTTGATTCTACTTGAACTCGAGAAAAAGGAAGGAAATGAGTTAATCATTGATAGAAAAACAGCGATTGCTTGTGTGACATGCCGTTCATTGACAAGAAAAATATATTTTGAAAAGCAAAATATCGGCAGAAAATAGGCGCGGTAAGAGAATTAATTTACTGAATTTGAAAAGAAGATTCCATGCTGGGTTTGTGAACTTCGCGTAAGAAGCCAGTCACCTCTTTTTCATGTACATGTACAATATGTCGCGATATTTTATGAAAACTGTTTACCCCGTGTACCTGTAGTTTAGGGATTATATTGTTGACTTTTTTCAAACTGAATCACGTGTTCAGGAGCAAACGATTTTAGACCATTTTCGAAATAGTTACTCGGGTAACTCGGGTTCTAATCCGAACATGTCGAGTTAAACCAATGCGCATGCGATGATGTAAAGGTTAAAGTGTCTGCCCTCATCCCGGAGGTAGTGGGTTCGAGCCCCGATTGGGTCACACTCCCTCCTCATATGACACCAAAACTGGGTTTTCCAGGAAGCGGACTCGAAGGTGGCTCGATAAGCTAAAAGTTTTCTTCATAATCGAGCTAAAAAAATATAGTATAAACTAATGCGCATGCGCTTAGTCTCTAATCTACTCGACCCGTGTAACCCTCAGTTGCAAACAAGTTGACCAGGGTTCAAGATGGCGGACTAGATTAGAGAATATCTACAGTTTTGACTTATTCATGTGCCCTTGACAAAATTTATTCAATTGTCATTGAGTATCACGAAGAAATTAAATAAATCGTCATGTTTCAATTATTTAGTCAAGCTTAAGCTTTATTTGTAGAAAAAAGACTACTCGATACCTACTCGATACGTTCGGGTTAGAAAGGTTGAGTTATTCCACTACGCAAGCGCCAACTCTCTACCCGAGTTACGCGAGTAACATAATCAAAAATGCTCTTAAGACGGTCATGTGATTCTTCACCATGATTTCACGTGTGTCGACAAAATTAAGATGATTTTTACCTTTCTTTGTATTTAAATTCCTTAACCATCTTATGTATTCTTTTCTGATATGCGAAAACATATTCAACATCGTTTAGATTCCGCTTTTTAATACATATAATTAAACCACGAATTCACACTTCTGCAGCTAATCGTTCTAATTATTCCACATAAAATCAAAAGACTTTTGAATTTTGCCTTAGCAACATTCATTTTAAACACAGATTTTGAGCAGCTGCTCTTTTTGATAGTTTAGCAGACACTATTTTTCTCACAGAATTTTCTCAACTCATTTCCACTGTGAAACTCGCTCCTATTAAATTTTATTCCCTTCAGGCCCAGACAAATAACAAAATTTCTTTTGAAAAAATTAAACAAATTACAGTGTGTACGATTACGGCACAGTTCTCTTAAATAATCTTCATAATCTAATCACATAAAAGAACGTAAATTAATTTTCAACGAGGTTTCCCTTTTTACAAAAATAGACCCGATGATGACGTCAGTTACAGTTAACAAAATCCGGATTCTAGTCCATTTCAGTATCCGTCATTGACTATCAACGTTATTTTACTGAGAAAGTCTGTTTAGACTGACAAAACCAAGAGGTCTATTTTTCCCTATAGAAAAATATTTCTGTCAAAGTTCATCTCAAAAGTGTGGGAGGAAGATGTTGAGAAGATGTAAAATGTCTAGAGAAAGCATGAAGTAAACATACCAGTCTAACCCTAACCTGGAAATGAAGCTAACGACTTTCCAGAAGGTGACCCTCGTGACCGCTGCCTACTCAATTTCTTGTGCAAGTACCGTTAACTTAAAACAGTAAGGCTGACTGAAGCTAAGCGGGGTTCGAGTTTGGGGATTTCGAGCCAAAATTCTCTCAGCTGTGTCCGGAAATAGCTTACATAGCGTTGAATAAGGTTTCACAAAGAAAACTGCTGCTGGATTCATTCAAAAGTTCAGAAAAAAGGTTATATACGTAAGTTGCACTTGAAAATGGCTAAGTTTAAAAATGATCGATTGTTCAAGCACTTGCAAAGCAATATTGAAAACTACAACTAACTACCAACTATTTTAACATGAAAACATAACTTAAATATTCATTTTTATGAGTATAGCTTTTACTTTTATTGAGTGGTATAAAGTAATGTACGATGATTTATGAAATACAATATAAAAATGCAACGTTTGTTAACTTTCGTTTGTTTTGTCGTTGCTGTTGCTGAAGGAAATTAACGAAAGCCACACCAAACAATTAAGGTCATCAAATTTATGTACAATGTATACACAAAAAGGTATATGACCTTGCAAAGATGTCCCACAGAAGAAGAGACAACCCAATGGCCTATGGAAGCCCCGCACTACCGGTGACGTCTACGTACTTGGTGATTGACCTTTTGTGAGCTTCATCATTTAGCTGCGCTTCACATAGCCCTTTTAAATGCTAGGTCACTCACATTCACGTTGATCTGACGTGGCGTCAAAGGTCTATTTTTGGTCTCGGAATTAACATTTTGTCAGTAAGTACTGTTTGTATCAAAGATGGGGTTCTGCTACGTGTGCTGTCGGGAATCAGGGCTGACACCTTTAACTGGGCTGCAAGGAAGGGAGTACCCCGTCGCCTCTAGCCCGCAATGTCTGGTACTAAGCCGCCTTTGAAGAGACTATCGCCTTCGGGCAATGGGGCTGGTGCCCCTAACCTTGACGAAACCATACTGAATGGTCAAGTGTTGGGGTGCCACAACCAGTGGAGCATAGCCTGGTTACCTCTTGGCATATCATTGCTAGGAGCACACGTAGTAACAACTTGTCATCGCTACCGGCAGTAACACTGGCTTGTATACTGTCTGGAATGGAAAGACTCTATGAACTTCCCACTCTCATAAACATGATCAAAAGCAGTTTGTACCACAAGTTACAACATTAATGTCATATGTTTTGATATTGTTTGGAGAAAACAACATTTAATCACCATGCATGTCTTTGAGTCAGGTGCACCACTGCAGGCTTTTGGTACTAAAAATTTAATGGTTGGCTTTGGTGCAGCGGAAAAAGACAGGCTTCAAGACACCATTGATTTACTTCTGTGTATAAAGTGCAGGTGTATACACAAAAAGAAGCCTATGAATGGCATACATAGTGTTTTTAGATTTTTTATAAATCTGTTGCTGAATTTACAGTTTCACTGCTTCAGTTTCATCAAGCATTATAAGTGCACCTGTGAAGTTTCGATCTTACCGATAATACCGGTATCTATTTCATCATTTCATTTATTTCCCAGCTACCTAGGGCATAACCTGAGCTGTAAATTAATGTGTAACACATGATTTATATTAAGAAAATATCTTGGCATTACATATGTCTCAATTACGAAGAGATTTGGAGTTTTTACACATGTGATACATAGAAAAAGAACAAATGTACTTTAACGACTACTTAATTGTGGCATTCCTCCCTGCTTGAATCACATGTTACAGGATACATAGCAATGATTCGCCCACCGCTGACACCTAAGTACACCATTAACACTTCCGGTGCGGCATAGAGGGTGTCTCAACGAAGTCTGTTTCAACCGATAGACGTTATTCTATACATACGGAGATATATTCCTACCACTGACATCAGCGTCTTTATAACAGCAACTGACAACACTTATACTGCTGTTTTATACGGTGTTCCGTTAGGGCCATCGTCGTCTAATCGGTGGTAACGCGAAGTTACGATGGCAAAGGGCGAAGTTACGATGGCAAAGGGCGAAGTTACGATGGCAAAGGGCGAAGTTTTGATGGCAATGTATGGAGTTACGAAGGCGATGTGCAAAGTAACAATGGAAAATTGTCACGCTGTAAAGTTCACGTGATCACCCAAAAATTTAATGATGGATGGATGGATGGATGGATGGATGTCATAAAGTGCCCATTAAAATCTTTGTATCAAAAAACTGAAAAAAGTAATATGCTTGCACTGAAGGGACCTCATATAGTCGCCTTTTACGCGATTACCTATACAAACTAGAGCGGTACATATGCACAATTTACAGTCCCCCCTATTAAAGTAACAATTATTATTTTAAGGACATCTGCTTAAGCACCTAATTTTGTCAACAACCAATTTAACATTTAAGTTTAGTTTGCTGACTCGAATTCTGCTGTTAAGCTATCGTGTCCTACACCTTATTACTTTTTAACAGTTACCCGCTTTTAAAGTATTTGAATATTTCATTTTCCGTATGTAATCACCTGTGGTTGACACAAAGTATCATTTTCATTATTGACCCGAAGACAAATTTTCAAACAGACGTTACCGATTTATATATATTCGAACTTATAACCAAAGTCACGCGCAGCAGCCTATTTTTTTCTCGGAAAACAAAATATCCATTACTATTTTAAACATTTGCTGAGATACAAAGATAATCACCCGCTCTGTCATTTGTTTCCGGGGGTGATTTATTACACACATATCACTGTTTGTTTTATCGCATAATATGTGATAGCTACTAAATGTTAAAAGTTTTATGTCTGATAGTTTGTCTGTCATCTTCGTGCCAACTCCGACGTCTGTAAAAACTCTTACTGGCAGGAAAAATACAAGGAGAACGTTGTGTTTTTATCGTCATACCGTCTTGTTATAATGGAGTAATTTTCTAGTTACAATGTACTTTGCCAGGAGCGGAGCAAGAGGTTTTATGACCGGAAGATTTATGGTGTAAAAAACTGGTATATGTGGGCGGCATTTTAACTTGTACTAGTAATGCAATATAAAGCAAACTCTAGTCGCTGCATCATCTACTTGGGTTCAGTAAGCATGTTAATTACACTTACTGACTCTTGAGACACTTAATTTGCAGAAATATTCACATGAAGTAAGTAATGTTACCCTCTTTTGGTAAATTCCACATCATACACAATGTACAGGTAATAGTGTAAACAGCTCAGTTACTGTGCAACAGTGTACTTTAAAATCAGCAGTAGCTATAAAAATGAATGACTCACGTCACACGAACTTAAAGTACATTGACCAGTTTAGACCAAAACAAGCTTGAAAATACAACAGGGCTGGTCTTGGCCACAATATGTACGGGTACCTTCACGGGTAGACATGTATATTCTTGGTGTTTAGTCCCATTGGAGTTACATGTAAATGTACAAACTGGCCTTTACCTTTAAAATCTGTACCATTTATGATGTGGCACATTACTAACAAATCTAGTTAACTACATCTTCCAGCGAAATAAAATGCTACCATCTGGCATCAGTGAATCATCTCCTGGTATATTGTTTTCTTTCATATGAGGTTATCGGACAAGGGATGATGGTGCCGCATTTTATGGTCATTACCTGATATTACATACAACATTCTACAAAACATCGTACGTCATTCAAATAAATGACGTTGTTAGAATAACAGAAAATGCGCTCTGTTATTAGATTCTACAACTAACTTGGGATACTACTACTTAAACGTGAGAAATAGCTAAACACACCATAATAGACTATGCACCTTTCACAAGTATTTGAGTGGAATCAACGAAGGCGCAGTTCGTTTAAGTAGACTCGATAGGGCAAATCCGACGCAACGTTGGTTATCAAGGACGTTGACGACAGTGACAGCCGGTCACTATGCGGGAGATTTGCGATTGAACTGGGCATAGTTATTGGAAACTATATTCAACATTACCAGGACAGTTTCACATGCGGAAATTGAGCACTAGGTGGACTCCCCACGCGTTAATATATAACCAAAGCACTGAAAGTGCGGACAGAAAGTGGCTCGCAGATGATTTCTGAATCCGATCCAAATCGCCTTTTGGGCTTCTTAACGCCGCTTTCCTGTTCACTCGTTATATTACTACAAGTCTCAAAGAACACCCAAGCTTGAACGGTTTATGGAACTAAAGTTCCGAGTGTGAAAAAAACACTGATCAATTTATATATTTCATCAAATCTGTGAAAGCAATCAATGTTTTCTTTGAGACTACTTTTAAACGCCGAAACGAAGCATTCAGTTTCTGAAAATTGAACACAAATTCTTGAAATATAATTAATGTTCAAATGAGGGACTATGATCTAAATATAAAAAAACACCCAAACGTATTTTCCTCAAATATAACAGGGCCCATATGAATTGTACGGTGCGTGAATATCAGAAACTGTGGAATTTTACCATTACTCACATCCGTGATCAAGCCGGTAGTTAAACAAAGTTTCTATAAGTTTTGCAGTTCATAGTTTTCTAAATAATTTTCTCCGTCAGGTAGCGGATGTGCTCAAATCCATGTTTCATGTTCATATTCTGAAGGTTAACTGCTATTCCTTTTACCGAAGTTAAGCTTAAGAAGAACTACTTTATCGGAAAGCCTCTGGCAGTTCAGATTGTCAGATTTTGTCGTAGTGTTTTTCAGAATTCGGATCACAAAAGCAAGTGGTTACTTAAATAGGCAGCGACCCTTCTTGTGGCACGCAAAATTAAAATCGTTTGGAAATAAATGGGGTGGCACCTCCTACCAAAACAAAAATCCCTTTACACAATAAAATTTAGTTTAACAGCATTATTGAAGAAATGCTGTGGTCGACCGTAGACGAAGAGGCTCAGACCCTACAAACCCATTTAAGTAAAGAAAAGTGGATTCTAAAAACAACAGCATTCTAAGTTCGTTGACGCCCTCAGGTTCTCTGCTTTTGCGCGTATCTTGAATGTCTTTTGTTCACATTTCCAGGCATATAAAAAGAGTGTGACTATAAGTTATGTCATAGTAATACGGGATCACCCCTCGTTCGAAACCGAATTTTATCCGACGGCTTCACAGCTGCCAAAATCTATATTTGCGTATGTTAGGCGAAGCGAGAGCTGTATGAACTGTTATTTGCCGAAAAATAAATGTTTAATATAAAACACGATTATTCATCATTTTTATCATTAAACTATTCTGTGCCTTTGTAGCAAATTTAGAATACTGCACTGTTTACCAGTGGAATTTAGTTCAGTGTCAGTAACTTCAACGAAGTATTTTCGAATACGAATTTATTCACTACTACCGATATGGTGATAAATTGATCATTGCCACCTCACCAGTGACTTCCAGTTACGTGACCGCAAACATGCGTTGCGATGAGGCGCAACGCAATTATAACCTTTTTATGACATATCCTATTCCTTGCACTCTTATACCGTAGCTTTCAAATGGACTTTTGGGACAAATAAAGTACAAACGAATCACATTTATTTCACACAAACTTGTATGGGATCCTGTTTGGTCAGTCGGGTGGAACAAATACTGGGAGGAATTGGTTTGTATTTCATATTGTGGAATATTTTATAAATTTGTCCCCTGGGTAAAGAACCGTTTGCGATAGAGAATTGTTATTTTTTTATCCAGTGTTACAATTAATAAAATACGCCACTGCTGTTTTATACATCACATTCTACACTTTACATAGTTCGACTGGTTGTCTAACAAGGGTTCGACTGATAGTCTAACATTGGTCCGACTGGTTGTCTAACATGGGTTCGACTGTTCTCTGTGTATAAGGCATGCACCTTATTGATACAATATGCAAATTCTTCTATAGTCGCTGATACAAATCAAGTTGCATTAATCACACAAAGATGTGGGATACGATTAAAAAGCACGTTAAATGTACATCTGTAGCCACACAGTGTTTGCATACAAGGTTTTAGGCTTCACGTTAAAGTTTAATTAATTAAATTTAGTAATCAGTTTTGATATGGTTAAGAGGGAAAGATATTCATATTTCGTGATACGGCAAATTCTTTCCCTTTTGAACATATTTAGTATAACATTTAAGTACCCTTGTGTGTTTTTCGAACGCTAACAGCACTAAGGCCTAAAACATCACGATCCGGTATTCATCTATGTATATTCAATGTGCAAGACTCGGCCAAAGCGAAACACTAACTTGAATTCACAGCGTTATTACGGTATGATGGTATTTGTTTCGGTGAAATTTCGCCAAATTTGAAAATTTTGAAATTTCTTTCAAAACTGTGGCGTTCAACACAAGAAATGTCCAATGAACATAGAGGAACATACTATAGCATTAACATTGTAGGAATAAGTAAACCCCTACCATATAGGGGCCACAAAGCTCGTAATTATTATCTGTATATTTTGTGCATCAGTTGTAAGTAAAGCAAATACAGTGCACGAAGACTGGAGAAAACGAAAATATCATTACGGATACTGCTTTAATTAAATTAAGTACATAATGTATATATGCTAGGAGGTCGAAAATATTCACAACTCAAATTGTGTTTAGTTATAACTCTGACTTTGCCAACGGCAAATTATTCTGCTTATGTTACCATGGTGTTGATCATGATCAGCCTGCACATCCGTATAGACTGATCATGAGCTGCACTGTTCACTATCAATTAAGCCACTATATTTCCACTGGTTAACCCATTCAGTCTAAATTAAAAGAATGACATGTCCAGTATTGGAATTTATGTTGGTAGCGTTAAACCATATATGCACAGAAAAAAACTAAACATACATTGATCATTTCAAGTAATAAATACCACTGTGATTGTAAACTGCTATGCAGAAAGTTACAATTGAACCAAAGATTGACATTATGTGAATCCACTATCTTATTAATACTATTTTTTTTATTTATTCTCGATTGCGTAACAAGTTCTTACAACTTAGGTTGATTGCTTCCGAGACTCATGCCAGATTAAATCAATTTCGACGAGACAGAGACAGAGAGAGAGAGAGACAGAGAGACAGAGAGACAGAGAGAGAGAGGGGGGGGGGAAGCAATGTCGAAATAGTTTTGTCGCCTAAGGATACAACAACCGAGGCACTGGCGGGGATCGAACCCGGAACCCTCCGATATACTACTAGCTACAGAAGCTAATTAAAAACCGAAAAACAGTTCCAAAATATCGCTAACTTAGTAAGTCTAATATAGCACACAATTCATGTAATTTATCTGCTAAAATGATGTCTCTTGATAACAAATGGTTAATTATCCGCTGATATGATAATGTAGTTAATGGTGACCTTCCCGTGTGTTTTAGTGAACTTCTGTTCATTTATCTTGAAATTTCATGCATGGTTGTAACACGTTATCATGGCCTTGTCCGGAGTAAATGACAAATTAGTAACCACATTTTAAAGTAAGATTACCGAAGCAGAAAAAATAATAAATAAACTACAAGGAAATTGTGTCTGCAAAAGTTTCGTTATGCAACAGAGATGCCTTGTCTTTTTTGCCCGTTTTCGTTCAGGCGTTCTTTTATTTGCTTCCGTAACTTTGTTAAAAGCACTTCATTTAATGATACTTCGGTTGTCACTTTTATCTACAACTCATCACAAAATTTCTAAAGAATTCTTTTATTAACTTCGACTCAATGCACACTCGAAATTAAATGAAACACTTTTTCTTTTCCTTTTCTTTTGGCTACAGCAAACACTGTTGTATTTAAAACGTCTAAAGCATCTTCGATTGTAAGAATGCATAACTAGTATATTCATTTAAACATTTCTTACATGAATATGGCGTTAAAATCATTATTTTTCATAGCATCCGACGAAATAAGATTACTTTGTATTTCAACGATGTCGCTTTCAAGTTTGTGTGGGACCGATGCTATTCTCAACTAGATCTGTATATTTTTAAGGACATTTTTTTTAAACATTAAGAATTTTTTTTCAATTGTGCTGCATTGGTAAATATACAAATTTTGATTCCCACATGTACATGTTAGTATTTAAGCCACTTAGGACAGCAATATTTCTTAAAACGCTGTTTTATCAAGACTTTAAGCGGTTACAATAAACAAATCGATATTTTCTATCTGTCTGATTTGTATAAATTGATTCGCCGATTTTGTTATATACAATGTCACGCCTATTATATCACCTCGGGATATTACAAACAACCTCCAATAGACTGTATATTGAAACAAATTAGCACCTCTCTCGTTTCAATTGTGTATTTCGGCAATTCCGTTATAGCTAATTTTGACCGTTTGACGTTTACTTTAGCCACCGATTTTGTTATTTTAAGAACAGTTACTACTGATGTGATAAACTTTGCATAACGAAAGACGGGTCATTCTAGATGTATGTGGACTCAAGTTAGAAATTATGTTTTATCATTTTTTAAGAACATACTATGCATTTAAAATGCGTTCTTTTGACTGTTCCTGAACTGAACTACCAAACATACTCCAAAGTTTGTCAGCATCTCATATCTCATTTTGAGATGCTTTTTGATCAATTTGAAATATTTGCATTGTCTTGATTCAGTGTTATATCAAACTCATAGAAAGTGAAATTTTTATCCATCACGGTTACTCCTTTCCGTTTCAAACATTGGCATTCAGGCTCTGTTACCTCCTACTATTACATACGTTTCAAATAACTTTGTTTGCGAGTAGTTTTATGTTTCCATAATCATCAGAACAGAATAGAAGAGACATTTTTTAAGGTCATCAGACTTGAACATTAACACTTCCTCCTCGTCTTTCTTGTTTGCATGCATGCGCTTGACACCACAGATTGAGTGACATACATAGTATTATAAAATATTGAACATATAACAAAATAAAATGACCAATATTACAACACACAAAAACAATCATATCATATGAAAGAGAAAAGTAAACCAGAGTAATACCGGTCAATGAACCCCCTCCCTCACAAAAAAAAACTACAAACTGCGCAACAAAAATTAACTTTTCTTTTCTAGTTCCGAATGTTTTATCACAAACATTACTTTGTTTGATACTGGTATCCCATAATCTTGTTAACATTATTGTTGTTGTATATTTCGACTTAATATTTTCTTTACATTATTGAAATGTTTATTCTCACACATTAAAATATATGAATCGGATATATTTATTTCCAGTTGTATGATTTACATACAGCCCTTTAACTGTTATTTTGTTACTGAAACAGTGTTTGTACACAGACTGCTTCTGCATGACATTCCGGCCGATGAATGTGTAAACTTTCGTTTAACTTGCAACCCTTTCACTGAACTCTAAAAAGAATCAGTGTTAAAAATCCATCCCACCCCTAAATATTTACGATATTAAACTCATTTTCAGTTCACTCGGTCCGTTTCACATTGAAATGTACAGACAAATAATCCCCATCTTAGGACAGCAGAGAAAGATGTACAGTTTGCTATTTTGATGACGTTTCTACATTTTTTCAAACAATTAATGCCAAAAAGCATGACTAACTTATTTTGTAGCGTGTTAATTCATCTTTCGTCTACGAAAACGTTAACAAACAACACACCGTGGTTTTATTAGTTCCTACAAGTTTGTTATTAAATAAGACAGTCAGAGTTAATAGCCCATGTTAAAAGTGTTGAAGACAGATATGTTCTTCATAAAGTCAAATACATTTATACCTTATGCCGGTGTAATAGAAGTAGCTATTCCATTGTTCTGTTAATTAAAGAATACTGGAAGGTTAATTTGATAAGTATATGCACTTCAGCAGTGGTAACTGATGTCGAACATAATTTCTTTTTATTACAAAAATGTCAAACGGGCAAAACGTCATTCTCGTCATCCGGAGCATTCATTATAATTTCAAGTTTGTCTGAAAGGTTTGCAAACCACTGATGTATGAGGCTGCCAAAACGTATGCTCAAATGTTACACCTTAAGATAGAAGGGTGCCGAGAGTCAAAAGACAGCTGGAAAGGCCGTGCATCGATTTCGAGTTCGCACAATGACCGACCGACTGATGTTTAAATTTAAAAGTATAGAGCTTACTCTGAAAATACAATTCTGCAAACCATTACAGACGATAGAACTCAATTAAAACTTTGACAGATATGACAGAGAGCACAAAATATATTTATTGATCAAGAAATCCCTTGACCAATAGTAAGTTACTTGAGTTTGTGCTAAGACACGCACGCACGAAGGACTAGAAAGCTAAACTAACTGAAATTAAATCCGTTCAAGGATCTTTGGCTTACGATTTTGCAGACATGAAAATTCAAAGACTGCTTTTGCATTTTAAGCAACATGCCATACTTTTGGGGTTTGCCTACTTTTAAAAGACATGAATATTTAGCCAACGATTTATGAAATATTTCGAAGAATAAAACAGCAAATGTTCGAGCTTTCAATGAATATCTTTCGGGTGCTCAGGAGATATACCTTACTATAGTATTTGCCCTGATATCTACATAATACAAGGAGAAGTAATGCTAAATTAGAGTAGCTAGTTGCTATGTAACACTTTTGTCCATGACGTGCTGCCAACTTAGTTCAGAAAAGACCGCATCAAAAATGTGTATAATTAGGAAATAGATTTTACTTTTGAGTGATATACCGGTTAGTAGGTTACGAATTACGTATTACGAAGCATCTACACGACACGTGTTAGAATGGAAATATATTTTATTTTTGAGTGATATACCGGTTAGTATATCACTGTGGAGAGTGTAAATGCGTAGTAATCTAATCACGAAGGCCGAAGGCCTGAGTGATTAATTACGAAGCATCTACACGACACACAGTGATATATTAAGGTAACTTGCCACAAAGACTCTGTGACAGATTCAGTGGAAATAAAGAAACTAAAACATAGTTAACACCATTATTAACATAATTTTGTTTAATTTTTCTGTATCAAATACATAATTTGAAAAAATATGTAAAGACAATAAGAGCGTCTTGCAGTATTTTATATGGCTTGGTAAACAAAAATTTTTACAACAAGAGTACAGTCGACTCTCGAAAACTCGAACACCCTCGGGGAAGCAAAATTTGTTCGAATTTTCGGTAGTTCGAACTTTCCGGAGTGAGCATGTCAGCCATATTGGAGATGGTACTTAAGACCGTTCTGTAAGAACGCCGTTCTTTCTAAAGTGAAGTGCACTAAAACCTGTGTAGGAACGTACTCGATTACTTACTATAACTGACTCTGTTCAAAGTCGTAGAAAATTCTTAAAACTTATCATGATAGGAAGCTTGGGTTTTGAGTGGAAGTTCTTTTATGTAAATCTTTGATGCCGGTTTCTACTCGTTGACGATGTTTCCGGGCCCTTCACCAAGTTGCTCAGCGAATTTAATTTTTCCCGAATTCGCCGACCTGGCTATCCCCCAATTACTGGGACCTTCACCAGGTTGCTCGACGTTAGAACTTTGTACACTATGCTCTGACATAATTGTGTGGTTGACATTGAAAAATCTAGATTTTATATAGCTTTATTGAATATGAAACAATTAACTCATTTTATGACAGGCGAGCGACTGCCACAAACATAATCATTATTACCGTGTGACGTCATTTACTCAATCAAGCTGGCACCTGCTCAATTTTCACGAGGTGTTAAAAACATGCGACCGGCTGATTGATCAATTAACGAACGACACTGTTCGAACTTTCCGGAGTTATTCACACTATTTTATTAATGAGCGGACACTAATATCAGTTTGAAAGTTCCGATTATCCGGGTTCCGATTAACCGTAGTAGAACATATTGAATTTAGAAGGAAAAAAATCGGGACCCGAAAATGTTTTCGAATTATCGGGGGTGTTCCAATTATCCGGGTTCGAACTTTCGAGAGTCGACTGTATGTTGATTATATGGTATAAACTATGTTTTAGTTTCTTATTTTCCACTGAATCTGTCACAGAGCCTTTGTTCGTCAACTAGCAAGAATATGTTCCAAAATGTATCCGCTCTTTATAATAATTCACTGATTTATAGTTCTCTTTACGTGAATTTTTAGTGTCAGTATGCTACAATATTATGACATCCCGACCAAAACAAACACAGTATACATTAAAGGGAAAAATAAAAATTGAAAAAAAGCATGCACCCACCCACTAAAGACAATAGCGCTCTACCTTAAACCATAACTCAAGCATGTGGACTTCACAATTTAGTGATTTGTTATAAACTGTTGATGTGTAAGATTGAAAGAATAGCTCAACTATTTCTATGGTCGAGCATCTGGAGGAGACATTGAACTAGTAAATAAGTGCAGGTTTGAATAATTTCATCATTTGACTTTGTCAGGAAACTTGCACAAAAATTGGATATTTTTCATGTAAGTAAACCCAAGAACTGAAATGACATGTTTTAACAATATTTGCAACAAAACACACTAATACAGGTTCTAAAAGCTTATATAACAGTAATTTGATTGTGTATTATGTCAAAAGACCACCAGACTACATTTTAGTGATATCATCATGTTTTCACTGGTGGCCATTTTGTTCCGGGGCAAGTTACCTTAACCTGTATATCACTCAAAAATAAAATCTATTTCCATTCTAACACGTTAATCTAAACAAAAAAATGTTCGATGGGGTACTATTTGCTGCGCTTTCATGAAGTCGTGGTCTTGAAACTTGTAGTTTTCCGTGCATTCCTTGCATTTCGTGAAATTTTGGCTGTTCTTTTTTACTCCTAAAATAAAACGCTATTCGTCTTATTTTTGTTGTTTCTGATATCGCTGGCGATACCGGAATTGAAGAAAATTTTACTACGATTTGTTTTACATCACGTGAATTCATTCACAACAATACCAATCCAAGCGTATTAGCGCATGCACACTCGTAGATGTTGTGTGAAAATTACACGGGAGGGAATTTCAGCAGTCAAAAATAGTTCCGGACGCCTAGCGTGATATACTTAATAGTTTTATCACGCTCAAATCCTTCTTTGCGCATATAGGAGAAATTTCCAATAGTGTTAGAATGTGTATTTAACATATTTATTAGAACATTAAATGCGTTGGAATTCAATGAAGACAGTGTATAAAATGGGCGTCTTAAATTAGGTTTTGCAATATCTATACTGAAGACAGTAACTATGTGAGACCATTAAACTATTTTCAGCACAAACTGAACATAATTATCTTTATCAAATAAGTGTTTTTGTCTATAAATTAACGATAAATTCCTGTGATCAAAATAAATAAGTTTCACTCCCACCGTCATGCTAGAAATAGGTAATATCCCAAGACATCCAATTTTTAATACGCTCACTTCTCGGTACTTTTTACACAAATGCGTTCGTTGTACCCTTTTCAGTGTTACATTTATTTACCTTTACACAGGTCAGTTCATAAAATATGATAATAAGCGAAATAACGTGAAGTATAAATTAGTGTTTTTGCTTTTATTGATGCGTTGTAAAATATATCAACTTAACGAGTATATTAATTATTCAGTTACTTGGCAACTGGAGCTTTTTATCCTAATACATGCCGACGGCTAGTACATATACAAAGAGCATAACAAACTCAAAATACTTGAAAATGCCGTGAATGGAATGATTCTTCAGATAGCGAACATGGTAAATAGCAAATTTCTTATAATTTCAAAACCAGAGAGTTTTAATGAATGATCATATTGTACGTTACATGTAAACATACATTGTATGTTATAATGTGAATGAATGAGACGTTAGAATGAACAAAGCTTCAAGATATTCAATCGGAAAATATAGATTGTTTGGACTTTTAATTTAACATCTGTCGCACTTACGTTTGATATTATCCTGCAAAATGGCATGACGCAATAAAACACGAAGTACTATCACTTCAACACAACGAATGCTTTAAAAATACACACACAGAGTTATGATAAAAAAAACAATAGTGAAGGCTCTAAATAGAGTTTTCCTCCAAGACATTTGGTCAGTCAAAACATATCTACAAATTTTACATTACCGTATATCTCATAGAAACTAGACTGTTCATATTCATATACTTTAATTATGCCTCTGGCAATATTCATCAATGCACTTCTTTATGATGTTTGCCTAGAAAATATTTACATAATGCATACCAAATGGGAAACTTTAGTGATTTCCAAGTTATTTCCCTTATTGGATGTATTCCAAGAGCATAGAGGTATCTCAAATAATTATTACGTGTGGAATCTTTCATTTCCGTATAAATTAAATTTATAGGACTGTTTACAATTCGAAACTATGGTATGAAAAGAACATACTGCCAAATTCATTTTGTGATCTGATTATCATGGTTGTAAATATTTCAGCTTATACTTTAATCATATTGAACAAACAAATCAGCGAAAAATCAGAGTAATCCAAACGAATGGATTCAATCATTTTCAGATAGCGAACAATGGAGACAACTAAGTGAAGTCTCTCATCACATAAACTTTAACAAACAACACCTCAAAACGAATATCCACCATGGTGCTTTAACATAAAATGTCTCATGTGCAACTAAACACATTTTGCAAATTTGAGTTGTTAATTTCTGAAAAGAAATCATGTCATATTTGGATCAATTGTTGTTGTTGTAAAAATAAAAATGTTAAAAGTCTACCCACCTTGCAAATTTGTTTTTTACTCCAGTATAGCTCTAATAAATGACCATATGTATTTTACGATCAATCACAAAATGGCATGTCAAAAACTGTTAACGTATAATTTAAGATATGCAAATTAACATTCATGAATTCTCTATATATCCTTTATGATAAGCCGTTTTAATATCAAAATATAAATAACAAAAACCCGCATTTAGGGAGAATACTTTATTAAAAGAACAAAACGGAGTAATATGAGGATTTCATAAAGGATAATAAAACCATTCCTTCACTAAATTCCATAAATACTTAATTGATACACATTAACGTTAAATTGACATATAAGACTTGGCTGTCAAATAAAAAACTTGAATTAGCTGTAAACCAGGAAGAGCCAGTGACTTCATAAACTTAAATATGAGATACGACTTGAAATTATACCGGTTTTGTTTCGGTAACATTTTATTTATGCGCAATTTAATTTATCATAACGAAATTAAAGAGTCAATCTGGACAGGGCATGTCTAAACAAGGTATAAGGACTTTAGGACACGATCCAATCATTGAAATATGATGTAAAAAGAAAGAATCTTGGCATTCAGCACATACAGTCGTCAGAGTGTAAAATATTTGAAAATTTTCTGGTAATGTACGGTTGACCGTCATTGCGAATGACAGAAGTTTAAATACCACGTTAAACTTGGCTTGCTTATTTGGCTACAAGAAATGTCAATTCTGATGTAGATATTAACTATACAAAGTAGATGCCGCACTCGAGCATACAACCATGCGGCAATAATACCAGAAGCAATAATATGGTCAGGCTGCAAATCGCACTGTTGCAACATCCCACGACACTTGCCCCGACAAAGAAATCTGTTCGTGTAATAATGATTGCAATGTTTCTTCAACTAAAAGACTTTTTACTTTGTAGGTAGTCCACGAATACATTTTCGTTTTTCGTGTACCATTTTCCCGAACCATTCTTTAAGTTTACCATTGAGTTCATTGCATATGCCCGTTTATAAATGCCTTTCTATCTATTCAATAACGCAGTTCTAGCGTCTGCTAACGCGGTTTCAAATGCACGTGCTTTAACGTGAAGGCATAATCACAACCTACCAGCATAAATAATTAGGTAGCGTCAATTAATATTTTTTATAGTGACAATTAGATTATTATGCAAGAGGGAAGGGAACAGGTTTCAATTACGTTCTTTGATTACTCGAAATTTCTCAATTCAACTACGGTAGTAATTTACGTCAGTGTAATTATATGGAGTGAAACTTCACATGAGGAACTTTGATTGGGTAATTTCCCGTATGTTCTCTCTCTAATTAGTGTTTCGTCTCGTCAAGAAAGCACTTCTTGCTTTTTTTGCAGTATGGAATATTTGCGATTACTTTAGTTTCGTGATAAGTAGATACCAGGGATTTAAAGCTATAATTTATAGAATAACCTCTTCTATAACGATTTCTAACACTTTGGTTTCTACAATTATTATTCGCGAAATCTTAAAAGTGCGAATATGTTTTGATATCATGAAATTGCAAAATTATCGCAAAAGTAAGGTAAATTGCAAAAGAATTGTCAAATGCCAAATTATTGTAAAAAGCAAAGGTAAGGTAAATCTCGAAAGAAAGTAAATTGCGAAAGTTATATGAATAGTAAAACTAAGGTAAATCGTGAAAGTAAATAAATTGCAAAAGTAAGGTAAATCGCATAAATATACGAAAACTCGCGAACGTCAAGTAGATCGAAAACCTTGCTATTGATAAAAACACGAAACTTGTTAGCCCGGACTTCAACGGGATTGTCAATCAAAATAAGGCTGTGTGTTCATATCCTCTACATAAAACAGCATAAATTAGCATTTGAACGTATTTTCACGGTGAAATAAGCATGTTTAATATACATGTAATTCGAACCTATTCATTCAACATCGATGATATAATTTATTATCTACGATCTGTATGTACAATATTAACGAATAAACTAGGGTAAATTCTGTGAATTCACTGAGTGTATATCTTTTTTCAGTTGTAGTGCTAAAGGCATTCGACATTTGTTGAATGATATCAGTGGACATGCGCTGCACATGGAGGAAGTAGACAAAAACACCTGACGTTGGCGTCGTGGTTCAATAACGTTATGATACGGACGTTTAAGGTTACAATTTACCTATGTCGCTGTCGAGGTTAAGTTGCCTCATATTTATTTTGATTTTTGATAAAACTGCCATCCTTCGTTGAATAATCTTTTAAAATTTAAAATGACATATTTATTTCAGTAAATAAAGTTTCCAAATATCAGTTTTTCCACCAGTTTGCTAAATAGCGATGCTTACCGAGATCATAAATATAACAGTATCTACCAGATGTTTTCAAATATAATTTAGTGGTACGGAAAATTAATTAAACTCAGCTTTCTTTGAAAGCTTGTTTTTAGATTCTAAATACATTGCTACCCCGTTGTAATATGTATATAAACACGTGTTTTCGAGAATAAATATTGTTTAAACTAAATATGAATTTGAGTGTCCTCTAATATACCCATTATTCTGGGACTTAAATACCACACTAACGACGCTTTTGTGTAATTTCAGTCTTTCGAATTTAGAAACAATGTCAGAAACTTGCATGTCTAAATCGATATGACTTAACCCCTAGATAGTGAAGAGTTTTGTATTAAGTAGACAATGCTTGTTTAACATTACTTTGCTCATGCAAAAACACATTTGTGAATAACATAGCAGATTTGTCGGATACATTTCAAAGAACATCGGAAATCACAGGCCTAGACCAAAAATAAATATTTACTTCTCTAAGATTTAATGTGATGTACAATATTCGTACAACGAAGTTTGAGACAGTCTATGTAAAACACGGCTCCATGAAGCGTGTAAATGCAAGTGATCACGAGGTAATAAGAGTTCTGTACATCTGCTTTTCTTGTCAATAGTTGCTTTTATGAATATGAAATTTGTAATGAAGGAGGATACTTGAAAAAGTCATCACTATCTTTGCTGAGCATTTGCAATCAGCAACGTGTGCGAAAGTTGTGGAGGTGTTGCAAAATATATTAAATTGTCTACGAGTAGTGAGCTAATGGTTAAATGGAGAAGCCAGAGAAGAGAGCGGCGCTGTAATGAAAGGAATGTCATCATGAAAACACGAACAGGCAATGATATGACAACTGTATGCTGGGATTGCTATCAAGATGGACTATCTTCAGAGAGGTCAAACCATCACTTGGATAGCCAAGTGGTTAGAGAGTATTCAGAATCCAACACTGACAGCGTTAAACCAAACCCACCAACAGTTTAACTGATTTTCTAAAAACGCTATATTGTATGTTGATTTTCATTTAATATGTTGTTGCATGATTCTATCATTCACTTTTACATTTTATGTTTTAATATTTTATTTTGGAGAAATGAAATGTTTTACCAGAAACTGCGAGCGAGCAACAGTATAATGCGCCTGTGCACATCGCACAAGATGCAGTGGCAGTAGCTGCTGAATGTGGCTTTGTACTTCTTCCACGTCCCCCGTAATCACCTGATCTAGCAAACTCAGAATTTTCGACTCTTTCCCAAACACAAATCTGAACTGTGTTGGTTGGAGGCGTTTGGACAGTGATAATGACGTCACTGGTGCCGTTGAAGCCTATTTGATGGATCAGGAAGAAATCGTTTTTTTTTTCGAGATGATAAAATTAAGTTGGAACATTGCTAGAGAAGATGGATTGAAATCAAGGGTGATGATCTTGAAAAAAAAACCAACTGTATTATACAATTTCAAATAAGCTTTGCTTACTATGTCAGGCCGTGGCAACGTTATAACGCATTACGTACAACCCTGCATCTTATCACAGTTCATAACATGAAATTAAAGGTATTAATTTTACAATGATTATAAAAGCCAGTATTCAAAAACTTCAGTTTTCAGACGATAAATGGGGACACCTACACGTCATTTCAAACTGTTAAGACACAACATTTCTGTACTTGATTTAAAACATGTGCGTGGTCATAACCTTCAGACAGAAATTGTGTTTCTTTCTTAATTCCATCCTTAAGGTATAAAAAAACGGAGACTCATCGAGACAGTAAACATTCGCATCACAGTTTATATCAGTGTTATTTGTTCTCATTTGATTAAAAGATGAAATGACAAATATTTTCAGTCAGAACCACTTGTTCATGTTATCTTTAAATCAATATATATTTAGACATATTTGTCTAGTCATGGAACAAGTGGTTGGGAAACATACATTTACGATCCCAAAGGGTTTGTCGTTGTAATCATCTAAAGCTGACATATTGTGCACACAGCAAGTCGGCACGATTGTTTCTGTACAACGCTCAGCAAGGATACTACTGATTCCAATGTTTGAACTTATGTCGGTTAAAAAAGCTCTGACCAGCTTCGTCCAAGCTCAGCAAAGTGGATTAAATTCACTTTGAACCACAGAACAACACAACGATACAACTTACTACATAAAATGGCTCTCCCAATCATTTGCAACCACGGGGACACTATGACGGATTTACTATAGATAAATTTACAATTAAAGCAATATTGAAATTCTAAATAAGCTATAAAAAACATAACATTTTTATTGCTTTAGACTACGGATAGATTAAAATAGCTGTTCTCGCAAAACAGAATCTGCTCACGGCTTAGATAACAAGGTACTCTAAAAATTTCAGACAACTATATTCCCTGCGGCAATATGAACGTTGAAGAATAAAGTTTTCTCTTAGAGGTCGCAGGCTGGATTTTTTAAAGGCAAATAAAGTTACTGGTCTGTTCAAATGGTCAAAGAAAGGGACTCTGTAAAATAGGGATGTGTAGGTTTTGTAAGCCTACACATTCAAATCTTTAACCTTAAGTTGTGGTATGGCCAGATCATTGGTCCGTATTAACTTGATGCACAGTTTCATCAAAACTCTTAAGATGGTTAAGAAGATATGAAGCAAACAGGAAATTCGAGTCTCAAACCTTTCACCCTAAAGTTGTGACCTTAACATGACCAGATAATGGAATCTGCTCTTCGTCTTCAAATGGTGGACATTTGACCTGAGTTTCATCAAAATCTTTCAATGGGGTTAAGGAAATACGGAGCGGTTCGAGTTTCAAGATTCAAACATTTGATCTTAAGTAATGACCTTAACCTTGAGCCAACATGACCATCTCATCGTCTTAATGAGGTAAACATTAAACCTGACCACAAAACTGACCATATGATAATATTTGTTATTACGTATTCGATCCTACAAAATCTTTGGAAGTAGTTATGCGCCTTAAGATTGAATCCAAATCATGAGGTTGTTAACGACAATAGAAAACAGAAATATCATGAACATTAATTGCGACAACAGAAATATGTGGTTCTTAGTTTATACTAATCTTTTTATTTTCGATTGCGAAACAAGTTCTGACAACTTAGAATAACCGCATTCCAGGCTTATTGTTCATGGAATCAACCCTGAAGAAGTTCTTGATTTAGTTACACATAATAATTTGATTTGCAGGCAGGACATTAGTACATTAATGGGCATCAACTAAGAACCAGTTAGACAAGATTTTTTTCTCATTGTTGCTAAAATGTTTCCAGGCCAGATTTCTATTAAAACGTAGAGCAGGTTAATTGAAACATTCAGGCAAGACGCATGTAGGATATATTCATTATAGACAGTGATAAATGGCATACATTTTGCAGACCCATAGTCGAGTACGCCCAATATTTCAGACATAAAATCTTCTTTAGAACATTTTTTCACTCTTTTGAAAGGCATGGGTAAAATTGGATATTTGAAATTAATATGAAAATCTAGTATAGGCATATTGAAATGCAATCGGCCATGTCTTCAGATCGTTTATTTCTCGGATCTATTATTCTAACAAGTACTTTTGAATTATACGAACTATCCAGATTCTTTCAAAGATTACCTATAATCTAATTGTGTTACTCGTACTAATGAAGATAGTTCTGAGAAATTGGTATGCAATGTTCAAAGGCGTTATAAAGGAAGTTAATCGCTTTCTAAAAGCATGTTGCTACAAGTATTTTGCTTAACACAGTCATGCAATGGGGTATAACCTATTCGATATATCCAGTTTCTTAATTGCCATTTCATAATAGTTTCTGAAAAACCAAGAGTAAACCGGCTTTTTCGACACTTTGATCAGACATTTTTTGTCAATGATTATACTATTTTATATATTCTCGATTTTGGAAGAAGTTTAATCGCCCTCTAGGGTCACTCCAGATGGAATCAATCTCTTAGAGGGAGAACTATAACAGAAATAACTTTGTCTTGCCTGATGACACTACCGCTTTGGCCCTTCCAGGACCCCAGATCATGAGGCGAACGCAAGTACTGACCAGTCCTAATTCATCCCTTAAAATCTAGCCCATTAAATCTGCTTTATATAATCCATAAGAAAAACCATGAATAGTCGTAATTTCATTTCGTTCGACACAAATGATCAAACAACAAACAGAAATCATGCCGTATAAATATTCCTTTGTTTTCGCGGGCGCAGTAAAGGAAATTTCTAACTGACTCTCCTAAGTTTGTTATGTTTGTTTCATCAACTCCGTTTATATTTCCTGTAAAGATATTTATTGATTTTGAAATAGCGAAAATTCAAGAACTAACCGGAGTGTTTCAACCATGGTAAGAATGACATCTAAATTAGTCCTATATAAACGACTTTTAAGTTATTGAAATGGGCTAAATATAAACATAGGAACAAGAAGTGACAAACAAAGTGATTGCACGGCCCAAATAAAATTTGCAACAATAATGGTCTGCTGTTGCTACTGATTTTTGATACCCAGGTCTTGAATAAGAGTTGTTTCTTAAATCTTGCTATTGCATTTAGTGGATACTGATCAAACTTTTGTTAAGTACAATGTATTGATAAGAAAACAGTGAAAACATAGTTCTACATCCCTAAGATACTAGCAGTGTAAGAGACCTTGTTTTAGATCCAAATACACATGCAATTTAAATGCGATCTCACAGTCTTTATAAAACCCTGACGTTTCCCGATTCTCTTTCTTTGTATGTGTATTACATCTTAAATATTGAACATCCATCGCTCCCGTTACAAAACGGAATGCTTCAAATATAAATCATTTAAAGAAATTAAAGTCATCTTGGATCTGACATGGGCTTTGATGTTCACAGAAAGTTATAGTGGCCTTTATATCATCCTCTAGTTCCGCTGCCACAACTGATAATCAAATGTAACCGATATTGGCGATGATGTTTTTGTTAGTTTCTAAAAGAAAAAAACAGCTGAAAAAAGCCTCAACAACAAACAGACACTGTAAATCTACAGTTTAGGCAAATTTAACAAGTTAGTTATATAATTGCATTATAAAAGGCTCACGGTACGAAAACGGATTTTGGAAGAACTTGATCATGAAGTCAATCGATTTTAGCGTAGTAAAGGGACAATAAAAGAATTATGCTACAATAATTCAGTTAAAGATTCCACATTAGAATAATTCACTGCAACAAGTTCCATTTTGGTT